>VCHN02000014.1:155322545-155394603 GCA_007115665.2 Sequoiadendron giganteum | reverse complement strand
CAAAGCAGAGATGTTAAATAGATGGGTTGACAGGATTAATCAAGAAGTAGGTGAAGTTTTGGTCGAGGGTTTTGAGGTTTACAAAGGGACAAAAGAGTTGATAAGAGAAATGCATCAATATATTGAAGCATCGAAGAAACAGGAGGAGGAATATAAAGAGTATAGTTAGAAATTGGAGAAGGTTAGTACATTACCTTTGACTACTCTCCTTCAACAGTCAATACTCAAGGAGGATAATAAATATTTTTTGGAAAAGACCTCTCGTATACTCCAATTTAGAACAGATTTCTTGTGTAAGCATAGGAATGAGGTCCAAGATGCTGTTAATAATCTAACTAAACAGTTTGAGGAGTTGGAGGCGGTCATTGCTATCATAGTAGATGTTAATATATTAACAAAGGAAGGCCTACCTTTGAGCCAGATAAAAGAGAAATGGGGTGAAAGGTTTAGAGGACTCATGTAGAAAGAGGATGATGGTGAATATTTGATGATAGATCGGTTGATGGATGTCAAAGAAGAGGTAAAGTTTGCTAAAAGGGAGTTGACAAAGATAAAAGATATGAGAGGGTTTGCTGCAGCAGAATTGGAGCAAATTAAATTTGAAGACAGTTGGGTTGATGGGCCAGAATTAGATGTATTACAGCAATTCTTCACCAGTTATGACAAGTTTATTGTAGACCCAACTTCACATGCATAAATCTCTTGCATGCATGACTTTCTTCTTCTTTGCATGTTGCATGCAACACTGACAGTTTTGGAAGTGCGTGACATTTTTTCTCTTCTATTTTCTATTCTCTAGTTTAACTGAATGTCTAATGTAAGAACTCAAGATCAAATTGATCTGAGTTTCGAAGAGAGTTTTAGTTCCTAAAAGGGTGGATGACTTAAAATAGAAGTGGAGTTCGAATTTGGTATATCTATAAATACCCTTTGGGTATCATATTGTAAGGGTCAACTAATAGAGAATAGAATTGGCCTACCTAATATTAGGAGATAGAATTTTGTAGTGATTACAGAGATACATTGTTACTTGATACTTTACAGTTAAATAAAATTACAGGTTTACACAATATGGTGTTAGAATTAAATTTTACTTGATAAGGCTGATAAGTTATAATCTATCTGTATGCTAGTGATTGTGCTAAAGCATGATTGTTTCTTATGTGATGAAAGTCATTAGAAGAAACCGGATTTAAGGATTATCTTGTTAGATTATCATTGGATTAAATTTGTTGAAGTCTGTTGATCTATGATCTTGGCAATGAATGAATGTGTGTTCTTTTAAATTATCTTTGAAGTAGTTGTGATAGGCGAATTAAAATAAGCACCTTAGATGCATACAATGGTATAGATTATTGTGTGAATTGTATCATACTTTGGTTTTTTTGATCTGATTGAAAAAAAAATATTGTTGAAGATATATGTCCGGATGTTAGATGAGTTTTGTTCATGTTTACTGGTTTACCCTTTGATCTATCTTTTTCTTTTGTTTGAAACCCCTTTGATTTACTAAAAACAGGTTGGTGAAAATGAGTTATTGCTGGCATTCTTTGTTACTAGCATAGGCCCCTTGAACATTATAGTTGCATGAACCGATTGAGTGACACCAGACAGTTGAGAACCAACTACCAGGACCTTGGGAGTTAGGCTACTATGTGTTGTCTTTCTTTTTCAAGAGAAATAGAGTAGAAATATTTTGTTTTAACATTGTTTGTGTCATTTTCACCATCAACAGAAATTGGCGCTAGAAGGAGGGCCTGAAAGAACAAGTTGGCTCGCATTGTGTCTTTCTCACCAGAGAAATATGGGAGGATCCTCAGATCCTCCACTAATCTTGAACCATTTGAAGAACTTCAAACCTCGGTTAGACCTAGACCCCATGGTCATAGGATATTGATACCTACCTTACCACCACTACTTACTCCACCTAGATTCCCACCAAATCCACCTACACTACCACCAGTTCCACCTACATCACCACCACTAAGTAGGCCTAAGTCTCCACCAATTTAGCCTATATCACCACCTGCTCAACTAATTCTACCCATGGCTTACTTTATCAATAACCCCTGTCCATTAGGGACTATTCCAAGAGGAATCCATGATTTACCAAAGAACCCAAAAAAAATTTGTCCTAAATACATACATGGTGAATCAAGAAGTGTTGAGGAGCACATACAAGCATTCAAAGATGCTTGCACAAGAGCAAAAGTTGCTCATCAAGATGTGGTATGTAGAATGTTTCCTTACTGTTTAGGAGATATGGCATATAACTGGTATTTAAATTTGCCCCAAGGATCTATCCTAGGTTGGACAGATTTAGAAAATGCATTTACTAATCAATTTCGGGTTTATGTAGACCCTGCCATTTTGTATCACCAGTTTCCCACAATAAGAATGGAACATCATGAGCCACTACCATTGTTCAATACTAGATTCCAAAGAATGTTTTGTAGGTTGCAAGACCCTTATCTAATAGCTGAGAATATTGCCATACAAGCATATTTAAGACTTGTTGATCCTTTAATTGGCCTATTCTTGTAGAGAACGTATCAGCCTAGTGAGATAGACTCTTTGTCTAAAGTTTATCATCTGGCCATTAAGTTGCAACAACAGATAAGTCTGCAACCAGGAGGTTTAGGAGTAGCTCCTCCTCCCATGAATTATTCGATGCCTAATCCACCATTATACAACACTGTCCCAGGGATGTCTTATTCCCAATATGGACCTGTGTCTGAGCTACAACCTCCACCTACAATGCCCTTCTTCGGTAATGGCCGGAAAGATTCTCCCCAAAAACCTCAAAATCCACAACAACAAATGGGAGGATCAACCCATGTTCATTCCCCAGCCATAGTACAGAATGTACAAAATGAGCAAACTGTCCAACTGACTAGTGAGTTAGACTCCTAAGAAGACTATATCTCAAATGTCTAATGACATGGAACAACTAAGGAAAAACCCTCCCCACAACCAAAATCAGAATTACAACAACCAGGGAGGTTATAACAATCAGGGTAATTATTCTAATCAGAATGGGAACCAGAACACCAATCAAAACTTTCAAGGTCAAAATTTCTCTAACCAAAATTACCAAAATCAGAACAGAGGGTATAACCAGAGGTACAACAACAACAACAACAACAACAATAGGCAGTGGAATACTAGGCCTAACAATGAGGGAGTTCCCCATAACTATCAGTTAGGTGAGGAGAGATCACATACTCCTAATGTTGCTGACCTCAACTTTATGACTAATTGGTGCAGGCTACATGATATTGCAACACATTTTGAGGTTAACTGCCCTAAAATGGAAAAGATTGTAAATATTGCACAGGTTGATGCCCATCCTCTAGTAGGAAATTCCAATCAGAATAATAGGCCAGTTAGCACTTCCATGACTTATGAAACCATTGAAGAAAAATATTAGTTCCCTATGCAAGGAGATAATGAGCTAGAGGAAGATGTATATGATGCTCAAGCTTTTCAGTCCAAAGGAGGTCACTTTCTAAGAAATCAGAATAAGGGACCATTTACTACATCTGTACCCCCTAATAACATGGTCCCACCTAACCAGAATGCAGATAACAATCCACCACCACCAAAGGGACCTTCTGATTCTCAAAATAGAGGTAATCTGCCTCCTTTTCCTAAATATCAAGTTAGGAATGATTCAGAGTTTGATTTCATTGCAGAATTACAGAGGCAGAAGACATCACTGTCATTCTTTGACATCATGAAGTGGTGCCCAGCTCAATGGGAGGTAGTATTAAAAGCTTTGGAGGAGGAAGATTGCCTAAAAGGGAAAGGTAAAGTAGCTCCAGCAAAGGAGTCAAATGCAGCCATTTATAAAGGTAAGATTAGTACCCCACCTTTTCTGTTAAGTTTGAGAATCTTTGGAAAGAATTTGCATAATTGTTTATTGGATAGTGGAGCATCGGGAAATGTCATGCATTTTTTGATTTGTAAGAAGTTAGGATTGAGTCCTATCCCAACCAATAAAAAGGTGATTCAGCTGGATAAAACTGAAGTCAATGTTGTAGGTGAATTAAAGAACATGCATGTGTAGGTTGGATCAGACTCAAGGATCCAGACCTATATAGATATCCAAGTAGTAGATATCTTAGAAATATATGGTATGCTCCTAAGTCGGGAGCTAATGAAAAGCATAGGGGGATATCTTTCCTTGGATTTCTCTCACATGTGGTTACCATGAAAAGGAGTTGCAACACAGATAAGAATTGAAAGTGAACCTAGGCTCCAACACATGATCACAAAATATGATGCTACAAATGAAGTAGCATACTTTGAGACTGAGATAGGTGTTTACAAACAAGAGTAAGTTCTTACTTTCTCTGTAGTTAGTCCTAATGATACATTACTCTTAGAACACAATGACCCAATGATCTACATCAACTAGTAGGTTCTCATAAGGAAATTGCAACAAGATAAGATGGTTTTAGGAGCAGAAACTTATTTGAGTAGTTTGTTGCTTCCTAATTGGTGTAGGATACGTTATCATAACCATTCAGAATTAACATGTCAATCATGCTTAGATATTCTAAGTTGTGTAGATCAACATCAACAAATATGTCAAGGGAAACAAGCCCAGACCCCCATCAATGAGTTTTCTTTCCAAGTTAAGGATGCAACTATTCTTACACGGGCTAGTCTTTCTCAACAGGTAGGTCCTTCACCAGAAGAACAGACTCAGGTTGTTTGTTCTGAAGTTCAAAAAGAAGTTGAGGTTTCCCAATTCCTATTTGATACACCTACCCCACATACTTTGCCAATACCCAAGGCATTGATAATGATTGATTTGGATTGTAATTTAACCCAAGAGGGTGTTCAGGAAGTAATTCCTGGATAGGATGAACACATAGAAAAAAATTCAACTGAACTTTGTCCCGAGTCAAATTCTGATAAATAGCAAAAGTTTGAGCCACCACACGTCTCAAGTAAGTCATCCCCTATTATTCCTAAAAACAAGGAGCTCCCATCCAAGGATCAATTATGGACTCTTAAATTTGATGGTTCCAAATCTAAAGCAGGAAGTGGAGCAAGGATTGAGCTAACTAACCCAAAAGGGAAGACTTACTTTGCTTCTTATAGATTGTAGTTTGGTTGCACAAACAATGTGGCTGAGTATGAAGCGCTTGCACGGGGTCTTATGTTTGCTCATAAGAAGAAGGTTACTACTCTCATAGTTATGGGAGATTTTGAGGTGATTGTAAAGCAAGTACATAGCCAATACACATGTCACAAAAAAAGATTGGATGCATACAGAAACAGGGTTTGGAATTTAATCAAAGATTTTGATGCTTTTGGGATTAGTCTAATCCATAGGGAGGCTAATAAAATTGCAGATGTGCTAGTTGTGGCTGCTAGCACATTAGAACCTATGCAAGATATAGATCTAAAGAGGTTTTCAGTTGAGTTGATTTCAGTCCCAGTTGTTCCTAATAATGTTAGGCACTTTCAGGTATTTGATGATGATCAACACATTTTAGCCTTTTTGGAAATTTATGATGTATTTCAAGGGCAAATAATTGATCAATTTGAACGAGATCAAGGAGATTGGGACCTTGAGAAAGATAGTCCAAAAGGTATATTGGATTTAAAGAGTAATAGCATTCCAAAGGGAATTGTTGCTTTAGAGAGAATATTTGATTCAAATCTGAGGGCTCGTCAAAGGATGCCTACAGAGAGTGAGGGGGGTAAGTATGAATCTGTTAATTTGACTCACTTAGGTCCAGAAAGGAATGTTCTTATAGGAAAAATTTGTCCTCAGGAAATTAAGGACAAGATAATCAAGGTCTTGGAGTAGAAAATTGAAGCTATAGTTTGCAGTTATTATGATTTAAAAACTTTTGAAACATAAGTCATTACTCATACCATCCCTCTCAAGCTAGATTCCAAGCCTTTTCACCAAAAGCAACACCCGATCAATGCTTTAATTGAGCCCTTAATTCAGAAGGAGGTGCAAAAACTTTTATCTACTAGAATAATCTTTTCGGTTAGACATTCTACCTGGGTGGCTAATTTAGTTCCTGTCCGCAAGAAGAATCGTGAGATAAGGTTATGTGTGGATTTTAGGAATCTAAACAAGGACTCTGAGAAAGACAATTATCCATTACCTTCTCTTGATGAAGTATTACAAAAGGTAAATGGATCCCAGATGATGTCATTCTTGGATGGTTATTCTGGATACAATCAGGTTTTGGTAAGTCATGAGGATAAAATGAAAACTGCTTTCACCACTAAATGGGAAACATTTGCTTATAGGAGGATGCCATTTGGTATCATCAATGCTGGAGCTACTTTTCAAAGGGTGATGGATGTAGCTTTCAAAGATCTAATAGGAAAATGTATAATCATTTATGTGGATGATTTAACCATCTTCTCCAGGAATAGAGAAGATCATGTTGCAAACCTGAAAAAAGTTCTAAAGAAATGTATAAGTTATGGTGTCTCTCTTAACCCAAATAAATGTGTATTTGGAGTATCTGAAGGGAATCTCTTAGGTCACATTATATTAGAGGAGGGGATTTCCATAGATCCTGACCGAGTGGAGGCCATCTTGAAATTGACAAATCCAAGCAGCAAGAAGGAAATGAGGTCCTTCTTTGGAAGGATCAATTTTGTTAGGAAATTTATAACAGGATTTGCAGAGATTGTCAAACCCCTCAATGAAATGATGAAGAAGGATGAAAATATTGAGTGGAGTGAAGAGGCTAAGTTTGCTTTCATGCAGATTAAACAATCTATATTTGAGGCACCTATTTTGACAAGTCCAGATTATCTAAAACCCTTCTACATTTATTCTTTTGCTTCTGAACATTCATGTGTAGCAGTTTTAACACAGAGAAGAGAAGAGAGTGAGGAGATACCGATTTCCTTTATGAGCTCTCCATTTAAGAATGCAGAAGTAAGGTATTCACCATTAGAAAAGAAAGCCTTTGCATTGGTACGAGTAGTGAAGAAGTTCAGGCATTACATAATTCGAAGTCAAGTTATGGCCAAAGTTCCAGATCTAGCTGTGAAGTCTCTCCTAATGAAAAGTGAATTAGGGGAATGAAGAGGGAAATGGATGGAAATATTACAAGAGTTTGACTTAGAAATTCACCCAATGAAACTTGTTCAAGGACAAGGATTGTCAAAAGCAATGGCTAAAGTAGACAGAACTATTACTTGCCAACAATACACTATCCAATCATTCACAAAGGATCCCTAGTATACATATTTAGTCTTCTTCCTCCTCAATAAAAAATGTCCAGAAGGAATGAATGCTACTCAGAGGAGAGCATTGAGGATGAAGAGTTCTCATTACATGCTCAAAGGGAGATCCATTTACAGAAAGAATTTTCATGGAATTTACCTACGTTGTTTGGATCAGCAAGAAGCTAAGCATGCTATTTCTGATTTTCATGGAAGGCATGGAACATGGCATGGATCTGTTGATGCTTTGGCTCATCATATTTTAAGATCAGGATATTATTGGCCTTATGTGTTTAGAGATGCACATCAACACTACAGGACTTGTCATGTATGCCAAACTTCTACAACTAGAGAAAGAAATCCTGCAATGCCCTTGCAACCAGTATATGAGGTAAGGCCATTTGCCCAATGGGCACTTGATTTTTTAGGTGTAATTAATCCAAATTCTTATGCAAGTCATAAATTCATCTTGACTACAGTTGACTACTACACACGTTGGACTGGGGCACAGCCTTGCAAGAATAGTACCATAGAGGTGGTCATCAAGTTTCTGATTGAGAACATCACAACTAGGTTTGGAGTTCCATTTGCTCTGGTATGTGATAATGGCCCTGCTTTTTCTTCTACTGAGTTTATTTCATGGGCCTATGAACATAAAATTGTTTTGAAGTATTCTTCCAATTACTATCCTTAGGGAAATGGAGTGGCTGAGTCCACAAATAAAAATTTATTGGAAGTTATAAGAAAGTTGTTAGAGAATAATCCTAGGGACTGGCATACCTAGTTGAGATTTGCCTTATGGGCAGATCGAACCAGAATCAAAGAAGCTCTAGGAAACTCACCTTTTAAGTTAGTTTATGGCCAAGATCCAATCTTCCCGATTCATTTACAGATACCTGTCCTTAAGTTCATTCAGGAATTTTAAAACAAGGATGATAGGATTGAGGTTAGACTACTTAATTTATTAAACATGGAAGAGCAAAGAGATGCTGCTTTGCAGCAATTCTCTAAGCATCAGGTTGTTGTCAAATGCTGATTTGACAAGAGAGCCAAAATAAAAGCCTTTAGAATATTAGATCTTGTGTTATTATGGGATAAGGCCAGGGAAAAGAAAGGAGATCATCAGAAGTTTGATAGACTTTGGTTAGGTCCTTATCAAGTGGCTGAAATACTAGGTAAAAATGCTTTTCGTTTGAGTACCTTAATAGGAGTGCCTGTTCCATTACCAGTTAATGGTCAGTTTCTCAAGCACTATTTTGGTGCATAGAAGGTCTGATGTTTTAAAACAAATTGTATTATATTGTATCATATGTAATTAAGTTTCTGATTTTTAGTTTTGTTTTTGTTTTTGTTTGTTTTCTTTCTTTATTTTTGTTTGTTTTTTTTGTCTTGTTTCGTTGGGGATCTTCATTTTGTTCATTTCAAATTAAGGGGTTGTTATTCAAAGTATACTATTGGTACTAGGAGAGAATTTGGTTTAGGTATTTTCATTATCACCATTTAAAAGGATTTCGTTCTGAAACTTATGTTTTATGACTATTCTAGTTTGGGTTAGAAAAGTTATTAAGGATAGAAGATGTACTATGAATATCTCATGAATTGTGATCAAAGATCTGTCACTAAATTAGAAAAACATCTACATGAGTAGGTACCTATTTGTTTTAGAATGGCTCTACCCTTAGATTCAAGTGAAAAATCTGATTCCAAAACTATCATGAAATCCATAGTAGTTATCAACCCATCTTTTAGATTCATTATGTCTGAAGTATTGAGGAGTGCACAAAAGATTTCCACAAGCAAGGTTCTAAAAGAGAAAAAAAATGAATGAAAGGAAAGAAAGAAAGAGGAGGCAACCTCAATATCAAATGGGTAATCAAGTATCTCTATCGGGGCTATGGACGCCTGGCTAGTAGTAGAGCAATGCTTTGAGAGAACTAGAGGTATCTTCGTCGGGGCTATGGATTCCTGTCTGGCAGCGAAGTAATTCCCAGGATTTTACTACACGATAGTTAAAGGACTCAACCTATGTAGCTTGAATCTTAAGGTATAGTTGTTCACAAACAGAGAAAGTATCTACAAAGAATGATGCACAAAATAGGCACACACTCAGATTTAGAAATAACTCATGAGCACATACATCTGAGATTCTAGCTCAAACTTATCCTACATATATCTAATCTTATTTAAGTTAGTATGCTTCATAAACCAAGTAGTTTTAGGGTGACTGAAATTTTATTTGGGTATCTTGAAAATGGGTAAACCATTTTCCCAGCCAAGTCGCCATTTGTTATGCCTTGCATAACCACCCCATCTTTTTCCTTGGTCAAAATGGGTCCCCCTTTTGTGTTTTTATCATTGATTGATTTTCAAACAAAGTCTGGAGTCTTTTGCTTCCAACACTTTGTTTTATTTTGGTTTAGTCTACCGGAATCAAAGCCGAAACCAAATAAGGTTCTGAAACTTCTTTCAAAACTCAATCTGATTCCCATCCCGGCAGTCTTTCTTTTACCCTTTTGTTTTTGCTTTAATCGGAGCTGGACCCGGAGTGGGTGTTAAGTTGGTGTCTATTGAAAATTCCAAAATCAAAATCCATCTGGTCTTCGCCTCCGCTTTTCATACTTTTTCTTTTGGACTAAGTCCTTGTCTTAAGTTTTATTATGTCGGTCTTTTGTTTTAATTTTTGTGTTTGGTTTTGTGTTTTTACTTTGTTGGCGGACCTGGACCCAGAGTGGGAATGAAGTTGGGAAATTCCTCAAGTTTCTGAATCAATTTCCATTCTGATTCCACTCTCGCCGTTTCTTGGTCGTTGACTTTTTGACTAAAGTTGCACTGTAGTGAAGTGTTTGTTCTCTTCCAGTTCCGACTCTTCCTAACTACATTTAATGCATTAATGATAGCTACTAGGTGTAGGTAGAAACTCTGATTTTACCTTCATTAAGGATTAAACGCATTATTATTATCATTGTTAAAGAATCAAAGAGCGAAAATAGAGCAGCTGCGGAGTCCATCTGAGTGAATTGATTGAAGGAGGAGGAGATAATTGCTTGCGAATCATTTCAGAAGGTTAGCTAGGTTTTGCATTCGAGGTAGGGTTCCTGTTCTTATTGTTATTTATTTATTTGCTTTCGTGTTTTTTGTTTGTGTTTGTTTGATTTAGATCCTTGGGCAGGTTCGCCGTTTTGGTTGGTTTGTGTGTTTATTTTCTTTCTTTCTTTATTTGTTGTTCTTGATTTTTTTTTATGCTAGCATTTATGGTTTTATAGTGAAAGAGGGCACGGTTGCTTTCACGTTTTGTTGTGATCGCATCGTGTTGCGTTAGGTTTTAAATGCATAGGTTTAATTAGAGTTTTTTTTCACAGTGAGGTAGATTAAATCTAGGTTTTTACAATGAGTTAGGGTTGGTAGAATCTGGTTTTCACTTAGGATTTCATTGCGCATTCGTTTGGATAAATTAGGAAGGGTTGAATCCGTGCCCTATTTTTATATCGCATTTTCTAGATTAGGGTTTCATGTGTTTCTGTGATCATGTTTTAAAATGTTTAAATATGATGCCCTAAAAATACAGTCATCCCCCACGGTCATATGGGCATAGTCTTTTCATGATATATTTTAAGCCTCATTTCATTTAATATGACCCTAGTCTTTAGTCATGGAGTTAAGCGTTAAATTGATAAAATTATTAATGGCATCATGGTGAACATAGCCGGAAGCGGGATCAGAAATGATTTAGGAGTCTTGGATGTGTTTTTATGTTTAGTGTCAATTCCATTTTCCATCCCGTATCTGACTCCACTTATAGTAAGAAGCTTTACTTCATAAAAATGTTTACCTAGCGGAAGTGAAAGCAGAACCAAAAAAAAATATGAAAAAAGAAAATCTGAAGGAAACCGAATCAGTTTCCATTCTGGTTCCGGTTTCGATCACTATTTCATTTCTGACTCTGAGTCCGCATCTTGTTAGTAGAGTGATAGTAACAGTTTTTGCTCTGAGCCCGTCAGTATGTTAAAAGAAGATTATTTAAGATGTTTTTTGCCTAGTTTTGCCTTCGATGTATGTTTGAAAGATATGATTTTAAAGATATATTTTTGAGATGCTTCATTCAGGGATCTAACTAGAGATTTTGTTGCAGGAAGGCTAAAAGGATGTCAGGAACATCAAGAGAAGTTTCCCAAAGAAACTGGCCTGTAGGAACATCAAAGGCAGTACCTAAACCAAAGAAGATCAAGCTAGAACAATTCCCTTATACCTTGAGGTATAATCACAGGATTCCTATTGTGAAAATGAGCAAAGTAGAATTAGATTGGTCAGATATCAGTGACACAGATTTGGGCCAATACAATTTTGAGGAGCTATATACAAAAATCTTTGCAGAACGGGAAGATGTAATAGGAAGGACACAAAGAATTGTTGATTTTGGCTTGACCCATATCACTGTGTTTCCTTTATCAATCCAATGCCCAGATTTGATCTTGATAGCAGCCAGTGCCTACAATCCTGCTACCAGACAGTGCATGGATTCCCAAAACAATGTGATTATTGATCTCACTCCTCAAGCATTGCAAAGTATATTCAATGTCTCGGATCCTAAGAACTTGGTGCAGTTGGATGAGGCAGAGGCCTTGGAGAAATATAGTAAGTATAAAGAATCCAATAAATCTCATTTGAACAAAAAGTGGTTGAAGACAGAGAAGAAATCTCTAACCAAGCTTGCAGACCAGCCAAAGAGGGCAGATTTCTAAAAGGAGGTATCAGATTTAATAATGATGTTGTCTAGGGCTTTTGGGAAGAGAGATACGTTTCGTTTCAAGGAGTGGATGTTTCCTTTCATCCAAAAAATTTTACATGGAACCCATCAGTTTGATTGGCCAATGATTGTATCAAATGCAATTCATGATCAACTGACGAGCATCAGGGAGAATAAGTGCTTCTTTATGACTTCTTACATTGTGTATGCAGTAGCAAGGTTGGGTATCTTCCGAGGTTTAAATAGGGTAGGGATAATGGGAGTCTTGGATGGACAGAAGAAAGTGTGGGAGCATTATAACCAGCTATCTCTACAAGTTGCTGAGACTCAATTTAGAAGAGTTAATGATGCATTCATATATGTAGTCATTAACCAACTCACTAGAGATGCAGGGTACAGGCTGAGTCAAGAGGCCATGACATTTATTGTTGAATGGGGATGTTGGTACATTCAATATCCCAAGTTTACATATTTCAGGATATCTAGTTTTGAAGGCCATCCACATTTGCTTCTAAGATGTTGCCATAATAGAATAGTGTTGATGGAGTTTGTATATCAGGCTCTTGGATTTAATGCTCGATTTGGTTTAAAACATAAGATAGGATGTCACAAGTTTCCCATGAGGTTGGGTGAGTATAGCTGTCAGCATTTGGTAGGAGCAAAGGTAATTTTCAGTGAGCTGATACAATTAAAGCTAGGCTTATACACAACTCGTAAGTATTTTGACCCGAAGGGAAAGATGTATGACTTGTTGCCTTCTGTGTTTGATAGGCATTTTAGTTTATTAGAACATTTCTGGAGTGACAGACAAGATGAGTATGATTTGAGGAAAAATAATTATGAAAGGCTACCTATTGCACTCATGTCAGAACCTTTGAGTTAAAAATGACATTCCTAACACATTGGTGGATGGTGGAGTTGTATTGGATCCATCTTATGAAGATTTAAACATAGGAACTAAGAGCTTGGATCCGATTGACTGGGACAGTGAAGAAACTACTGACATAAAGCAAATAGGAAGAACAGTCTTGGATAGAAGTGTTCACTGGTTGGTGTTAAGAACCAAAGCTCCTCAAGGACCAGTACTATAGCAGCAACAAATTGAAGCTAAGTCAAGAGCTGATGAAGTAGAGAGACAAAAAAGGCAAGAAGAACATGAACTCAAGGTTAAAGAAGAAAATGATAAGTTAGAATTAATACAAAAGATTCATGACCTTGAGGAAGACAACGCAAGACACCGGAGGGAGAAAGAAGTCTTGGTTGCCAAGTTAAAGCTTGTTGAGGAAGCTCGCCAAAAAGAAGAAGAAGAGAAGGCAGAAAGACTAGAGAAAGAAAGACTAGAGGCTTTAGAGAAGGAAAAGCTGGAAAAAGAAGCTCTAGAGAAAGAAAATTTGGATAAGGAAAAACTGGAAAAGGAAAGAATAGAGAAGGATAGATTAGAAAAGGAAAGATTGGAAAGGGTAAAAGTAGAGATAGATTGATTGGAGGAAGAGAGGTTGAAGAAGGAAGAACAAGATAAGAAGATACAGGAACAAAAAGATAGGGAAGAGGCTGAAAATCTTGTGCAAATGCATGTGCTGCAAAAGGGGCAAGAGGAACCAAGGGTTGATTCTCAATCCTAGGTAGATGTGCAACCACCCCCTACTACTACTATTGCTTCTTCTTCCACTGTGATGACTACTACTCCAAGTGCTCCCACTTGGTTAAAATTGGACCTATAGAAAAGGACAGTAACACCTTCACAACCTCTCAATTGGGAGGATATGATGAAGGAGATTGAACAAGAAAGGCATAAAAAGAAGGCCAAGATCCTACACTCTACCAGACTCATAGACAAGAGAGAAATTGTTGCTGAGTGTGCTATACCAATGACAGAAAAGGAGGTAGGGGACATGCAGTTAATGGATTATCAATTGAGTACTGTCAACTTGGGAAGGCCTACTAGGAATCATCAGATGAATCTAATTGATGTGGTAGCTTCAACAACCAATTCAAGGATGTTAACGGATAAATAGAAGAAAGATGAGCTTAAGGCTCAGTTGGATCAATTACATTCCTTTTTGAAAAGTGTCTCTTCTCCGAGATCACAATAGGTAGCGTCTTTTGAGACTCCAATTTTGTTAAGCAAAACGAAGGTAGATGATTTGGTGCAGGTAAGAGGCAAAGCAAAGATGTTAGATAAATGGGTTGACAGGATTAATCAAGAAGTAGGTGAAGTTTTGGTCGAGGGTTTTGAGGTTTACAAAGGGATAGAAGAGTTGATAAGAGAAGTGCATCAATATATTGAAGCATCAGAGAAACAAGAGGAGGAATATAAAGAGTATAGTCAGAAATTAGAGAAGGTTAGTACATTGCCTTTGACTACTCTCCTTGAACAGTCAATACTCGAGGAGGATAATAAATATTTTGTGGAAAATACCTCTTGTATACTCCGATTTAGAACAGATTTCTTGTGTAAGCATAGGAATGAGGTCCAAGATGCTGTTAATAATCTAATTGAACAGTTTGAGGATTTGGAGGTGGTCATTGCTATCATAGTAGATGTTAATAAATTAACAAAGGAAGGCATTCCTTTTAGCCAGATAAAAGAGAAATGGGGTGAAAGGTTTAGAGGACTCATGCAGAAAGGGGATGATGGTGAAGATTTGATGATAGATCGGTTGATGGATGTCAAAGAAGAGGTAAAGGCTGCTAAAAGGGAGTTGACAAAGATAAAAGATATGAGAGGGTTTACTGCAGCAGAATTGGATCGAATTAAATTTGAAGACAGTTGGGTTGATGGGCCAGAATTAGATGTATTACAGCAAGTCTTCGCTAGTTATTACGAGTTTATTGCAGATGCAGCTTCACATGCATAAATCTCTTGCATGCATGACTTTCTTCTTCTTTGCATGTTGCATGCAGCACTGATAGTTTTTGAAGTGCATGACATTTTTTCTCTTCTATTTTCTATTCTCCAATTTAACTGAATGTCTAATGTAAGAACTCAAGATCAAATTGATCTGAGTTTCGAAGAGAGTTTTAGTTCCTGAAAGGGTGGATGACTTAAAATAGAAGTGGAGTTCGAATTTTGTATATCTATAAATACCCTTTGGGTATCATATTGTAAGGGTCGGCTAATAGAGAATAGAATTGGCCTACCTGATATTCGGAGATAGAATTTTGTAGTGATTGCAGAGATACATTGTTACTTCATACTTTCCAGTTAAATAAAATTACAGGTTTATGCAATATGGTGTTAGAATTAAATTTTACTTGATAAGGCTGATAAGTTATAATCTATCTGTATGCCAGTGATTGTGCTAAAGCATGGTTGTTTCTTATGTGATGAAAGTCAGTAGAAGAAACCGGATTTAAGGACTATCTTGGTTAGATCATCATTGGATTAAATTTTTTGAAGTCTGTTGATCTATGATCTTGGCAATGAATGAATGTGTGTTCTTTTAAAAAATCTTTGAAGTAGTTGTGATAGGCGAATTAAAATAAGCACCTTAAATGCATACAATGGTATAGATTATTCTTTGAATTATATCATGCTTTGGTTTTTTTGATCTGATTGAAAAATATTCATTGTTGAAGATATATGTCCGGATGTTAGATGAGTTTTGTTCATGTTTACTAGTTTACCCTTTGATCTATCTTTTTCTTTTGTTTGAAACCCCTTTGATTTACTAAAAACAGGTTGGTGAAAATGAGTTATTGCTTGCATTCTTTGATACCAGCATAGGCCCCTTGAACATTACAGTTGCATGAACCGATTGAGTGACACCAGACAGTTGAGAACCAACTACCAGGACCTTGGGAGTTAGGCTACTATATGTTGTCTTTCTTTTTCAGGAGAAATAGAGTAGAAATATTTTGTTTTAACGTTGTTTGTGTCATTTTCACCATCAACACTTCCTTTTTGTGTGTCCTTACAACTAATGCCTTGAAATATTTTTTGCATAAAGCTCATCAAATGAAACTTATCAAAGGAATTTATATTCCTCAAAATAAAGTGGTTATTAATTATCACTTTGCTAATGATAGTATGTTATTCTTGCATAATTCTGAAGAGGAGGTGAACAATACTTTGGAAATTATAAATTTGTACTATGAGATTTTTGGCTCTCTTATAGCTCATAATAAAACTAAGTTTTTGATGACTCAACCTTATTCTAGGCCTCAATATACACCAAAAGAATGGAGGTAAATCTTGAACATGGTGAGATAAATAGATATTTGGGTATCCCCTTTGGTTTGGGAGTTTCTCTTTTTGGAATGTGGACTTGGTTCTTGAATAGAATTAAGAGTAAGTTGTTCAATTTTGGCAATAAATTTTTGTCTTTGGCTAGAAAGATTTAAGTGGCTAATAAGATTCTCATTGCTTCCGATGTGTACTACTCCTCTTGTTGGATTCCATCCAAAAGAGGTTATGAAGAGATCAATAGGGTAATTTGTAGATTTTTGTGGTCCATATGGGATGGTAATGGTGGTTTCAATGCTTCTTCATGGTCTCATTGCATTCAGGAAAAACACAAAGGGGACCTAGGGATTATTGATCCTCAAACCCAAGGGACTTGCCTTGCTACAAAATGGATTATTAGAGCTGGTAGTGGAGATGAACCATGGAATATTTTAGTCTGTCAATGGATTATGGAAGTTTATATAAAGAAAAAATGGAAAGATGTTTTTTGGATGGATAAATTGATTTTTCCTTCATTCTTTAAAATTAGAGCTTCTTTTCCCCTCCAGTCTATTTGGAAAGCATGGAAAAAAGTTAGCAAATTTTTAATTTGGAATGGCTCCTTGCATGTGGGGTTTAGTTTTGCTTCAATGTCAATTTGGTGGAACAAACTAATTTCTTATCATGATCAACCATTGGCGTTATCTTTCCCAAGTCAAGCTCACTATTTTCTCAAAAAGGGAGTTACACAATTTAAAGATCTTTGGGTTTTCGATACTTTTGATTGGGTCCCTTAGAACAAGATTAAGAAGCAGTATGGGTTGAGTTCTAATTATAAAAAGTCCATATTTTTTATTAAATCTCTTGTTTCGATGGATCTAACTATGAAGTTATGTACTTCAAGGGATTTCTATTTCTTTAGATATTGGAAATGGTTATCTTGCAATCATTTCAATCATTTTTCTTTAAAAATTATATATTTGAAGATGCTTCCCAGCTGGAATATTGCTCATCATTTAAATCAAAAGTGGAAATGCAGACTTAGCTCTAAATTTTGGTCTAAATTAAGTGCTCAAATATGGCATTCCAAAGTTGATTTTGATTCACAAGTGTTGGTTTGGAAGATATTACACTACAAGCTTCTTGTGGGGGATAAATTATAGTGTATTATGGTCCAACTAGCCAACTACCCTTTTTGTAAGGGTGCGGAAAGTATGAAGCATATATTTTGGGATTGTATATATGCCAAAAGGAAATGGTTTATTATTTTTAAAGATTTCTCTACTATTTTTAATCACGATTTGACTTGGAAAGAAGTTGTTTTTGGTTTTGGGATGTAAAAGGATGTGATTGTTGATTCTATTTGGCATGTTGTTTTGAAAATTATATGGAAAAATAGATGTGCTGCAATATTTTCTAATAACTATTATCAAGCGGTTGGTATTCTAAGGATTTACTCTGACATATGTCTTCAGGTGGTTGTTCTTTTTTCACAGATCTGAGTTATATGCAAGGGGAATAAGAGGGCCAAGCAACAGTTATACTAGATTAAAGATCAGATTGTGAAGTTTTAGCTAGACAATAAAGTTTATCATTGTAAAAATGTTATACAACTCTTGTGATTGTGTTTATATGTTTTTTTATAGCTTATGTAAATAGTTTTTAATAGCTGATTTTCTGTACAACTATTGTAAAACATTGTTCAGCTCTTGTATGTCTAGTTTTGCTTGTTGGGAAAACCTTGTATTTGTTAAAGTTTTACTAGATTTTTTGACTAGTCTTGTCCTCCAGCTACTTCTGGTAGCTCTATTCTTGTAATTCTTTTGCTTTGTTCAATTAAAAAAAAAAAATCATTGTCCCCTCAAACTAATAAGCCTTCAAATTTTGATATTTAGATCTAATTTTTGAAGGAGTATAAAATAAGTTCAATGGAGATATATTTTAATATATTCATGAGGGTGTTCTAAAATAGTCAAATGGGTGATTTTTTAGTGGAGGTTAATTTAAAAATATTGGAATATTTTAGAGGTAAGCAATATGTCAAATTTTTAAAATCAAATGTCCAATTATCAAAAAATAATAAGTGTAAAACTAAAATAATCATAACAATTAATATTCAAGGTACATTTGTTTCATGTTTATGAGTCAAACCATCATGATTGAATTAGTGTACCTAATAACTAATATAGACTTAACAATTATGTTTATGGCTTCGTCCTTATAAATTTTTAGGGATAGATAAGAATTTTTTCATTTTTTATTTTCTTGCTTATGTTTCCCATTTGTTGCTATCATAAGACCTATTTTTTTATTGGAAGATATTTATTTCTAAGCACATGTCATTGATAAGGTGAATCATTCTCATCTAATATCTATGTGTCATGTACATCTCTAATCTCATGTGCTTGAACATCACTTTCATGTTCCAACATGTATATTAAAAGGATGAGATTCCTCTACTTAATAACTAGCATATATAGGAAGGGCATGCATGTCAAGAGATCTGGTATATCGATTTGGCAGTATATGGAAAAGGAAACCTCTTGGAGTGAGAAGAAACTAATCTATTTCCACTTGAAAGAAATCCATAAGGTTTGAATTGTATTATATCTAATATTATCAACAAGACCCAACTCAGAACCGTGTAATTTTTGTAATCATGTCCATATTATACACCAATAGCATGTTATCTTTGCAAAGTAATATTAGCAAAAAATAGTAAGCATGGATAATATTGGAATGTTGACATTAGTACGCATGTCTATTCATATAGTTTTGAAACCAATTCAAAATGTTGTGACAATAAATTAATATGTTGAAAGATCAAGTACAAGAACATGCACCCAATGCCTTCAAAAAGAAGAAAGATGATGCCAATACTGACATTCCTTCTTCAAGTTGTTCGACTCAAAAGTTTGCTAAGGACAAAAATTTGAAAAGAAGTGTTAAGTCCCCTCATGTGCCACACAATAGTGTTGTAGATAAGAAATATGTTGATGTTATTTCTCCAAGCATTCCAACTTAGAAGGTAAGAAAATAGAAAAAGCTCTGAAAGAAAAATGTTCATCCCCCTCATGTGCTATAAAATAATGCCAGGTCTAAATCAAAAAGTGTGTTGTCAAAAATCATCATGGATAGAATAATTTTTAGTCCTATTGTTGTTGAATCTACTTGCCACGTGTGTTTGGGAGACCATAAAACCAACAAACATCGTATTATTCTAGAGTATACAAATTCTATGAATTTTCAGGTGCTAGAATGTTCTAAACCTATGAAATATGTGTCTAGAGGTATTTAAAAAAATCAAGTTGAGTCTTTACCTATTGGTAAGACTTTTGAAAATGAAAATTTGTCATGTCAGTCAAAATCAACTTGTAATAAGACTATTGAATCCAAACATGTCATTATAGACATCAAAGACATAACTTTTTTTTATCTATAGCCTTGTATATCATGTGGTTAGCACACACATCAAGGAAATCAATATTATATAAAGTATCCACCTACAAAATCAATGAAGCATATGCATTTTGGATGGATAGATCGTTTTATATTACAAATTGAGACTCACTTTTTATCAAATTCCTATAGGATTTTAATCAACCATTCTAGTTGATAGCTCATATATACTCTTGATACATATGTGGTTGTTCCTAATGTAGATATTGTTGTTGATTCAATTAATATTCAACTTAGCATTACATATATTGTGGAGC
This sequence comes from Sequoiadendron giganteum, assembly GCA_007115665.2. Lineage (NCBI taxonomy): Eukaryota > Viridiplantae > Streptophyta > Pinopsida > Cupressales > Cupressaceae > Sequoiadendron > Sequoiadendron giganteum. Next base: position 155,374,760 of record VCHN02000014.1, on the reverse strand, counting down.
ATTGGTCTGAAACCCCATTGAGCTAGTATACTCATGTTGATCCTACTATCAATCAAGTTGATGATGAGATAGACATTGAAAATATTGATACTTGTACTATTGAGTGACAACTTACTAACAAAATTATAGAGTTGCACTCAATTTCCATAAAGGATAATTATGCTCTCGATCTCTTTGGTGTTGATCAGAGCAGTGATGTTTTGTACCTATGATTAATATAGATTATTTGAGATCATGGATGTTGCCTCTTTTTGATCATACATTTTCATGAATTGTAAGTTGAAAACCCAAAAGAATAACTTAAAAACTCTTACAATTAAGTTGAAAACTTGAAAGGATAGCTTAATGGAGGCTCATTATGAAAACTCACAAGAGCATCATTGAGTTATGTATTTCTATATAAGTTCATGCTATCTTTCAAATGGTGAATTATAATAACTCTCCATTCTCATCTTATAGGTTGAGAATTAGAATTTAGATTGTGAGTTCTTTGGACACGGTACTTAGAGAAACATCAAGATTTCAAGTTCTTCAAGCATGATACTTGTATATTGTTGGTGATTTATAAGTATTAACACCTAATTATAAGGCTCTTACCAAGATATAGAAAATGTGAATAGAATTTTATAAATTGAAGATGTTGCAACTTGATAAGATTGGTTTTCATTGATGTCAAAAGTATGTTTATGATTGTATATACTCCAGAGATTGTTAATATGCAGAGACACCTAATGGTGCAAGTTAGCATTGCAATGTATGGAAGAGTAGTAATCAGTTTATTTCTTAAGTATGATGTGGAGGTGGGTACACATGTCTTAGTGTGTTTTTAGTATGCCTATAATGATATCTTGCCAATTTGGTGTACCATACTCAGTGACAAGTTGCAGAAGTTGTGTCCAAGGCTTTCACAATATATACCCTATGACAGAGACACGATGTTTTGGTATGCATACTTCCACAAAGAAATATTTAGTCTTGTTCTTCTAAATTTAAGCTCATAGAGATGAGAAGGTGTTATATCAAAGGTTTCATGTCATTTTACCTTCTATAGTGAAAGTTAAAAGTGACAAAGTTTTGGTCTATGCTATGGCAAAGCAAAGTGGTTATGGAGGCTTGTTGGAATGCTCTGCATTCCTTCAAATGTAAACGTTTGACCAAGAGGTTTTGAGGATATACTTAATGATTCCCAATGTATTCTATTTTGAAGTTCCAAGTGATTTGGTGCTCTGCAAGTTCAATTTTGAATTGATAGAGTGAGATTGCTGGTTTCGGATGCCTAATCTTCATTGAAAAATATGTATGATTACTTGCACCAATAGAAGAATGTAAAGTTCAGCTCTATGAGTTTGTGTGGACATTCCACATGTCTGATAGTGTCTAAGGTATGAAGCACATGAAGATCTTTCTTGTTTCCAGTACTGCACAATTGTTTCAAGTTGTTTTTGTGAAGATATTTTTTTGTTGAGGCCGACTAAGGCATGTTGATGATGTGTGCCACAAGTCCAAGTGTGAGAAGAGTTTAAGAAGTGATTGAATATGTTGTATGGGTCATACTGACTCATTTGGGAGAAATGTAAATAATATTTTATCATTTTTTATACCGCCAATGGAGATGTAAGTTGACATGTTACAAGTTTCATATTTGCTTATTATGATTCACTGAATTTGTATTTTGCAAGTGTGTGGATGATATACATAATATCAAATATGAGAAGTATATCATGGAAGTGTGTGAAGATGTATGACTGTATAAGCAGAGCATACAAGATCTGCTGCAAACCTAATATGTAGAATTGATGACTATTAGCGGTTGAAGCCATAAAATTAGTCATATTTTAGTTGTTCCTTTTTTTATAAGGGAGTAGTAGCTTCCTTGTGTTTTAGACCCTAAAAAGGAGTTGTATAAACAAGGAGTACTAGCTTCCTTGGATTGTGGCCCTAAAACAAATTTGTAACTATTATTTACTTGTGAGGTTGGATTAGGACAGCATCTCCTAGAAGCATTTCTCACTGTGTTTTTTCCCCTTACAGATTTTCCACATAAATCTTGTGTCAATTTTGTTCTTGTCTGTGTGCTTATCTTCTTTCAAGTTTTGATTAAGTAGGTGAATGCTTAATTGGTATAACTTAGCTTCAAAAAAAGTTAATTGGGATTGAAATTTGAAGCATACTAATTCACCCCTCGCGCTCTTAGTATTTTGGTGTGTTCAAAAATTGGTATTAGAGAAAGGTTCATTGATACAATCCTAATAGGTGAGGTAGATCCCATCTTTGGAACACATGGGGAATGATGTAGTCCCCAAGAAGAAGAGCTCTCTGAAAGAAGAGGACATACATCATGAGGAGAAGGATGAATTTGAATTTGAATTCAATAAAGAATATTATCCAATGGATTGTGAAGGAGAACTCAATTTTTCTCTAAATAATCTAGATAAAGAAAGAAGAAAATAATGAAGAACTCCTCTACATACTGGAAAAATCGGAAAAAGAAATTGGCAAGTGGATAGTTCAAGTTGAAGAAGGATAAATAGTTGTAGATTGCTTGAATATCAAACTCGTTGATAAATATGTTGAATGCTCCAAGCTTGAAGAAGAGATTGTCTCCTTGAGGAAAGAATTGGATAAAGAAAAAGAACAAATTGACAAGGGACTAAAGCTAAAAGGAGGCTATGCAATTCTTGATGAAATGATCAACTCTCAAAAACTCTTAAAAGAAAAATTTGGTCTTGGTTTTGAGAAAGTTAAAAGTCCAATAACTAGTCCATCTGCAAAACTATATGAGGATTTTAAGACATAAGGCAAGTCTAAAATGAAGAAGGAGAATTCTTGCACTGAAGAACCTATTGGAACTATAAAATTTTGATAAACTTCATTAACCCTTCATACTTATTAGTTTCCCAAGAAATTCATATTTCAGACATAAAATTTCCTCACATAGTATTTTCACCAAGGTCTGGGTTAAATTTTGTCATATAGCCCCATAAAATTCACCTGACATTAAATCTTTAACATTTGAAAATATCGGCATAAGTTGATGCAGGTCTCACTGATAATAATATACATCTCTTCAGTATATCGGCAAGAGATAAAAAGTGTCATACCGATAAGGATATATTCTAAGAGAATGTGAGTTCACATTTCTATCTGCAAGACAAAAGGTATCGGCGTGACGAAGTGAGGTCATATAGAGCTAAATTTCTTTTTACCAATTGAAGTATAATAAAGTGTATCAGCCAGACTATAGTCATCGGGGTGAGATTTCAAAGGACTACCCAAAGCATTCACTGGTCTTGCTAATAAAGTAAAATGAAGACTCTTTCGGTAAGACAAATGATGTCGAGGAGAGTTTGGGGAATCTTACCGACCCCTCGTGTTATACCGATAGAACTAAGCGTATGGAGATAAAAGTTGTCGAAGAGAAAATGTGCATGGTCTCACCAAAGAAAAAGTGTATTGGTGAGATAAGCCTCAGCGGGGAGATCTCAGAGAGGTCACAAAGAATATTATTCTATCGGCAAGACAATCACTTGGTCTCGGCGACTTAAGTTGCAAAATGGAATATCTCGGTGAGACAAAGAGCCTTCAGAGTAAAGTAAAGAATTTTTGGCTCGACTCGTTAAGTCTGGGCGATAGTTTGCTTCGGTGAGTGTCATGGCGACATAAAAAACTAAAAAGTAAAACTATCGGAGAGACTTGTGGTGTCGGGGGAACTACAAGATATCTTAGCAGATGTATGAATGTTGAACAGACAGATCAGCCAGAGATTTGAAATGTCTTGCCGATATGATACTTGATGTGACAGTGAGAATTTCAAAAACACTTGCTTCATTCATGTCTCAGTGAAGACATTAATGGCACCACGAAGCATAAAATATTTTGCAAATCAAGATGAGCTCAATTGAAATCATTGTTTCAGAGAATTGGTAGCGAAGGAGAGCAGACGAATGAGCAGAAATATCGGAGCATTCATCTAACTGGGATTTTTCAGGTGAAATACAGTAAGCTCCTCATCCTCTTAAAATTGTAAATTTCGAAGAATGGAAGGTGCTAGTTCAGAAAAGATAAAAGGAAGAAAACTTGGGGAGGGTAGTCAACCAAAGGGAAAAAAGAAAAAAACTGAAATACGACCAGAGGACACTGAGAGAAAATTAATCCAAGATCTCAAAGACCAACTACCTGGTTCAGGACCTAAAGCTAGGCGTTCTGCACAGCTTAAGGTGGAAGTAGATAAATTGGATGACAAATGTAAGTTCATAGGAGATGTTTGGACCCCAATTAGAGGATACGAATTGTTCAGTTTCCACTACCATAGAAGAAATCACTTCGAGCCAGTATGTAACCCGTGGAGACTTAATTTGGGAAAACTGGTGTACCCTAATTTTTTTGTTGATGTCAAATTGGTGGAATTATTGGCTAGTCATTATAATCCAAAAATAAATCTATATGTGATTTATCAGGAAATCCATTGATACCTGTGTCTAAGAATGCAATAAGTGAAGTTTTTAAATTAGAAGGAATATGTAGTGAAAAGATTATAAGTGAGGAGCTTAAGAGTGAATTCAGAACAATGGACACCATTTATAGGGGCTAGAGGTTACCCTTGCATAGAATTAGGTGTCATGGAAAACCGACTCTGATGGAAGACAGCGAGGGACCACCATTTCATGTGGATCTCTTCGAACCCTACACAAAGTACACTTATTTTTTAGTGGGACAAGTATTAGGGATGGCGGTCCTAGAGAATATGATAGTTATACCTATGGTGATTGTTGTGGATGTTCAATATCATAATTCCAGGTATTTTGATTATGCTTCACATGTGTTTAAAGAGTTGGATGCAGGGTTGATGCCAATAAAGAATGGAGCCTTTGTCCTGCACCTCAGGAATTATTCATTATTGATGCACTTGGTGCTATATTTTGGGTAGGAATTAGGATTGTGGCCCCAAGAGCTGAGGATTTTGCAATTTGATAAGGAAGGCAAGCCATTGCCTATTCAATTGTGGACTGCTGTTTGGGACAACAGGTTTGCTAATTCTAATTTCTTGCATTTTGAAGAGTATTTTGTAAAGCCTTTGTATAGGTTTTATAATCATCTTTGTGAATTTTCCTTGTCTGATGAAATAAAGATGTTTATCAGGCCTAAGGATTATAATGGACCAATTAGCCACAACTGGGGGGATTGGTATTGTTTAGAAAATGCCACAATGATTAGGGTTTATGGTTTTGAAAGTACTCCATTTATTTTACCTAGGAGAATTCCAAATAGGATTGCATACCTAGAGATTGAAATGGATTTATCCAGTGTCATGAACTTAAGCTCTTATGGGAAGCAGGCCTTTATGCCAAGTATGTTGTGTTTTGGTGATTTTACTATGTTAGCAAATGAGGGATACAATTTAATTCTGGATAGGTTATTGCATTATAACATGAGAAAAGCACCATCAAAAAAAACTTTGATCCACAAGGCTATATTCATTCTACCAAATAAAGTATAAACTTTGGAGGGTATCAGCATGGTGCTCTATCAGTCTGATGACATAATTAGAAACTTGGAAGCAAAAGAAGCAGAAATGGTAATTGAGAAAAATGATCAAGAATTGTTAGATGCTGAGATGTTGTCTTCCAGTAAAGCGGTATTAGAGGCTAATAGGCCACAAGATCCATCTAGAAAGGTATTGAGGAAAGGAATGCAGGATTACACCTATTCTTCCAGAGAAATAAATATTGAGGAAACTGTGGATGTGGATACAAGACATGAAGAATATAGATCGTTTATAGCAGATGATGAATTTGTGAAAACCTAAGAATTCAAAGCATTTTTATACAAACAAAAAGGAAAAGAAATAAGAGGACTGGTTGACAATGTCACACTGGGAAATGAGGAGCAGTTGTTAAAAAACTTGAGGGATGAAGTGGATAAAGAGATGACAAGCATGAATCCTGAGAAAGGGAGAGAAATGTTGGAAAAGGCTGGTGTCATGATTTTCCCAGGCCTAGATCTCAAGTCTGCATTGGTTTTTGATAGTTTCCTAAAAGAAAACAATGCTACACATAAGCTCAGCATAGAAAGGGTGACAGAGGTGTATACAGGGTCAAAATACAATCCTGATGAAGAATGATTGATGATCTGGGCTTTAAATCCCCCCCACAAGAAGTCAGTTGTCATTGATATTGAGAAGGCATTTGGATATGTCATGACTTTGAAAGCTAGAGAAGTTGATCCAGTTGCAACTGTAGAGATTGGGATGAATATAGAAAAATTAAATAAATCCTAGATGCAAGCATTGATCATAGAGAGAGAGAGAGAGATGTACAAAACTAATAGTGAAAGAATACTGAGCGAAAATGAACATCTAAAGAACATGGTAGGTGCTGCAACAGGGCCAACAAAGATGCTCACCCAAGGTGAAAGTTCACAAGTGAAGGACCATTAGGAAGGATCAAGTGCATACTCTCAAGGGGAAATGGACACACTTACTGCAATAATCAAAAGGCGGCAGGTTGTTTTAACCACTTGGTTAAATAAAGTGTGGCGAAAACATTCACAATACATTGATGCAATAAAAGAGCATAGGAGAATGGATAGCAAAATCCAAGAAAAACTTGAGGAATTAAAACAAAAGGATACTCCTAATAATGCAGGGATTGAAAATGCTCATTGTATCATGAATAACCACAAGGGATTCTTTGAGGAATTACAAGAGGATGCACAAGAATTGATAGAAGTCGCCGAGAAAAAATTGACTAAGTTCTATGATGATGAAGGAGAATTAAAAGAAATGGCTACATGGAAGAAAGAATGTGAATTAATACTCCAAGAGATGTTAAAGACAACCGCTGCAAAGGATGCAATGTTGGATGAAGCATGTGAATAGAACGAACGAATGGTGATGATGGAGATTGTGATCTGCATTGCATTAGGAGATGCAGATACAAATGAGTGTTGAGATTACACATCACACATGTCTAAAGTTCACTTGTGGCTCAACAGAGCTTAGTTATTGCTAATCTTGTTAGTGTTTTATGCTTAAAACATTTTTTGAAAGGACACGTCCTTCCATCCGCTAATGTTTAAGTATCCATTGTTTACAAAGAAGAAAGGAGGATGATTTCAGATAGAAGACAGTTAGTAGGAAATACAGTACTTTCATAATGTTTCAAAGAACTATGATGCATGTATGAATTTTGAAGGATCGATGAAAGAAATTTGATATTGTGGCACCTTTCTGGTATCAATTATTTTTTAAGTTAACTGAAATGTTATCAAGTTGTCTCCAAGGTTGATATTTCTTTGTTATTTAAATTGACATATCAAGTATATTCTCAGTTTATCAGTACATATTTTTTGTGTTTGTGTGGTGTGATTTGTTGGTTCTTTCAAGTAAAGATTAAATTCGTCAAGTCATTCACAGTAATCTGGAATTATCATTTGGATCATTAAGAAGAGCTTTCTAATTACATTTTGCATGTTTATACAAGTTATAGACTAAATATCATATGCCAAATAATTAGAATCCCTGCCGGATAGAAGTCATTTATATAAAGCTTTCACTTGACTCCATTTTACCCAACAAGGCACTAGTCTCTTTTATCCTTCTAGGTTCCATCCATTTCATTTACATCTCTTAATTAAACATATAAATTTTTACCTTGATATTACATATACAATTTATACCAAAATAGGATCATATCTTTCCACTATCAAAAATCCATTTATGAATAGTTTGGTCAAGTAGGAAGCATAATTCAAAAATTTGTGTCATTCATATAGGTGCACCCGCCTAGGTTTAGCAAAGCCTTAAGAGTAGAAGGTTCAACTATGTTGGTTGGCCTTGTTAGTTGGCCAATAACGTTGTGAGAGCTTGGCAACCTCTCATGGTTCATTAAAACTAGTGTTTTTGAGACCTAACAAATTGGCGACTCTGCTGAGGAAACTTGAGAGAAATCCGGTGGTAGAAATCCTTTCCATATAGTCATTGAAAGAGAACCATAATTAAAATTTGAAAATCGACTCCGCTGGGTAAAATAATAACACCTTTTCTCACTTTTAGAAAAAGTGGGTGGTGACTCTGAATGAACAAGAGCATTAAGACTGGTACAATAAGATACAAATCAGAAAGGAATCAACCTAGAGTTCAAACCATCACAGTTTCTCACAACATGCAAGGAAGGAGATCTTTGTACAAAGAGGGGGATGGTTCTAATGACAAAGGTAAGCGAACCTATAAAAATGATCAGGGCAAGAAGGTATTCAATGACCTAGATCCAACCGCAAAAAATAGAATATCAAAACCACCAATGGAAACACACAACTCATTTGAGGCATTAACAAATGAAAGCAGCCCATATAAAGAGCTTCAAACTCCTGAAGAGGAGAAATCCCTTCCATCGAATAAGCCATGATAAGATGAAGAGTTCATGGCTGAGTTTGAAGCTGGGAAGAGGAGAGAATTTGAATGTGATTAGAGAGATGGAATCTTTGAGGAAGGACTTGAATATGAGGCAGCATCTGAAGAAAATCATGAACTCGTGACCCAAGATGATACAGATGCATAGTAGGAACGTATGAGACAAGAAACATAAAGGTTGAGGATAGAATATGAGCAAACGCTTCAGGCCATGAAGGAATTTTAGAAATTAAAGTTATGAAAGGCTCAGGTTAAAACATCAATGGCTAATTCACCCAAATATACGTCCCCTCATAAGAACAACAGTATGAAGCCATCACATTCCCCACAGGCCCACCAAAATCAGCCAAGGAATCAATATAGAAACACAAATGCTCCACCGCAACACCAAAATATTCAGCCACCTCCTCATCAGCAGTATGTACCCCCACAAGGTCAGCAATATGTGGCAAATACTAACCCACTATACCAGCATCAGCATTTCCAAAATCCCCCTCCACAATACACAACAATGATTAGACAATTTGATCTTGTTGGATTTCAGATCTACCCTTACCCTCTAGACAACAATTGGAGGAACCTAGTCCCTAATTTCATAGGAAGTAATGCAATTACAGTCGAGGAGCATCTGAGAAACTTCAAAGCAGTTATTCAGGACCTGGATATGCAATATGAGGATGTACAGATGAGATTATTCATGATGTCACTAATTGAAGATGCCAGGGACTGGTTTAAAACTCTACCAACAGCATCCATTTATTCCATTCATGTATTTTATGAATAGTTTCTTTAGCAGTATGGTAATCAGTGTGCATTAGATTTTGCTTTGCATGAGTTAGTGACTATCCAAAAGCATCAAAATGAGTCAGCCTATGATTTTAATCAAAGGTTTATTAAATTACATAATAAAATACCTTAGGGATCCAAGTTGGTTGATCCTGCTGCGTTGAGTATCTATTTGAAAGCCTTTGATCCCAAGACAGGATATGAATTGAGAAATAGAGATACTAGGAATCTAGTTGAGGCCCAAAAGATAGCATTAACTATTGAAAATAATAGGAAAGTTGTAGGGATATTTTCTAAAAGGAAAAACCCTAGGGCTCCCCCATATGCTCCCCCAAACAAACAAGAGAACACATATAGGAATGAAAGACCAAGGCTGCATAACATGTCTTATAATAAAAATTGGAAGGATGGGAAGCTGGTAAATGATAGACCAAGAAATAAAGAAAAACTGGATCCATTGAAAAGGAAAGGAGCATATATGGTAGATAAGAGTCCCTGGTGCTTAGTTTGTTACGCACCTCATTCCCCATAGCATTGTGTTACAGCTCAGTCAATACCAGAAGAAGACACACTAGAAAATGATAGTGGTGAAGACCAGAATGTCTATTTAACTTCCCACACTCTTAACTCTTTGGAGCGGGAATATTCATCTTCAAAGGAGGAGGGATATGAATATGATGTTGATCATCAAAAATACAATATTCCCCTGTTGCATCATGTCAGACTAATAGGTACAATATGATAATGGATATGAATATGATAATGAGCAAAATCCCCCTGTTGCATCATGTCAGACTAATAGGTACAATGTGAGGAGACCAAGTGAAGAAGAAATTGAAATTTTGACTATTGCAGCAGTAGAGGAAGCTAGAAACAAATATCGATTGAGGAAGATAACAATGAATAGAGATGAGGGTGTCCCAAGAGGAATATTTGTAAAAAATAAAAAAGTATCAAATGAGACATCAAAAGGGACAGATGATAAGAAACCGGACAAAAAGGAAAAGAAGGTATCTCCTAAGGAGGAAAGTAAAGAAATCCCCATTGAGAAGCAAAATCCAAATCAAACATCCAAAGGGGAAAAAAAAGAGAACAAAGGAGAATTGATAGAACCTAAAAAATGTGATCAGAACTGAAGGTACATCCTTTGATTTCATACAAGCCTTATCTCAATTGAAGATGTTTGTCCCATTTATTGAAATGATGAAGATCAAGGAATATAGGGAAGGTGCCATACAATTAATGTCTAATAGAAGTCAAAATATAAGCCCTGAAAATAAAGAAGTTTCTGAAATCAAAAGGAAGGAGGTCAAAATCCTAGAGGCCTACCTAATGAACACACCACAGATTGACCCATTCTTTACCACTTTACTCATAAGTGGCAAACTAGTAAGAAATTATATGATAGACTCAAGTGCTTCCATGAATAGCATTCCAGTAGGGATAATGAAACAACTTGGCATGTGGATAGATGTGGAAGGAGGTAAATGCTACGCCATGGATAGCAGGCTTGTTCCGGTTGTGGGAATAATGAAGAATGTGGAAGTAAGATTAGCAACTTACCCACAAGCTACCTACAATATTGACATAACCGTAATTGACACACCTCCCTAGTTTGGAATGCTTATATCAAGACAGTGGACTACAGTAGTAGGAGGCAATGTACAGTTTGATTTATCATATGCCACCATACCAATAAATGGAGAAGAGGTCAAGTTATATAGGGAACCCAAAATGAATCAAATTGTTGAGTTTGCTCCTCAAGAGAAACTTAATTGTTTCTGTGATGTAGATTTGGGGAGTTTTAGGGTAGAATTATCTCAACCTGAGTTGGTATATAAATATCCAATTGATAAAAATATTTCTGAAAATCAGCAAGCGGTGTGGAAAATGTACTTTGATGGGGCCTGCAGCCAAGAAGGTAATGGAGCTAGGATGGTTTTCATATTGCCTGATGGTTCAACTTTCAAATATTCATTTATGTTAGCATTCTAATGTACAAACAATGTGGCGAAATATAAAGATTTGTTGACCTAATTGAATTTAGTTGTTAAACACAAGATTAAACTCTTAACTATTTTTGGAGACTCAGAGCCGGTTGTGTCTCAGATCAGATCAAAATATGTAGCAAAAATAAAAGGCTGAAACAGTACAGGAATGCAATATGGGATACAATCGATCTATTTGATTCTTTCTTTATTGATTGGGTGGACAGATCAAAAAATATAATGACAGACTTCCTAGCCAATGTAGCACTAAAACAAGATGACATCACGCTAGCAGGAATATCCCAAGTTGAGTTCAAAACAAGACCTGTTGTACCTGACAATGCATATAGTTGGTAGGTTTTTAATGATGACACTGATCTTTTAAAATTCCTTCACTGTATAGACAAATATGAGGCTCAGGAAATTGATTTCAATGCCTTTGTGGAAGAAGTAAATGGAGAATAGATAGTATTCGGAAAGAAGGTCTTACAACTTAAGACTAATAAAATTCCCAAGGGGCTAGTGGCGTTGGAAAGAGTATACGATGGAAGTGATCGATCCCTTATGAAACAGACACCAGTCAAAAAGGAAGATATTGAAGAAATAAAGTTAGGGACTGAACTGGTGCCAAGGAAAGTATATTGGGAAGAAAATAAGCTCGACTATCCGAAGAATGTTGACTTCATTGTTAATAAAATATAAACATGTGTTCACATGGTCTTATGAGGACCTCAAGGCATATAGGGAAGAATTATTTCAACATGAAATTCTGTTGAAAGCATATGCAAAGCCATTTAGACAAAAACAAAGGCCTATCAACCCCACATTGGAACCAAAAATGCAGGAGGAATTGGCCAAACTTAGAGATGGAGGTATCATCAAACATGTCAGGCATTCAACATGGGTGTCAAACCTTGTTCCTATTAGAAAGAAAAATGGAGATATCAGACTATGTGTGGATTTTAGAAATCTGAATGTGGCATCCCTCAAAGATAACTACCCTCTACCCAACATGGAAGCTATACTGCACAAAGTAACCAGGTGTGAGATGTTGTCTATGATGTATGGTTTTTCTAGTTATAACCAGGTTAAGGTCAGGGAATCTGAGCAGTACAAAATGGCTTTTACAACTCCATGGGGAACATATGTCTATGTGAGAAGGCCTTTTGGTCTCACAAATGCGGGAGCAACCTTTCAAAGGGCTATGGACTTAGCATTTGCAGATTTGATTAATGCTATAATGGTGGTGTATCAAGATGACCTTACTGCTTACTCAAAAAGAGTTGAAGATCATATAGAACATCTTGAAAAAATATTCATTAAAGCTCTAGAATATGGCATTAGTTTGAACCCTAAGAAATGTCATTTTGTTGTTATAGAGGGAAAACTCTTAGGACACATTGTGTCAAAAGAGGGAGTTAGAATAAATCCTGAGAGATTTGAGGCTATAGATAAAGTCCCTATCCCTAAAACTATAAAAGCCATCCAATCATTTTTTGGGCAGATTAACTTTGTTAGGAGATTTGTGTCCAACTTTGCTGAAATTGTCAAACCCATATCAAAGATGCTACGGAAAGGGAAAAAAATTGAATGTACTCCAAAAGCATTAGAAGCCTCTATATCCATTAAAAGAGCTATTAAGGAATCCCCTGTTCTCAAATCTCTTGATTTCACAAAGCCTTTCTAAATATTTTCATTCGCTTCCTTGCACACTATAGTTGTTGTTATGTTACAAAAAAATGAGGATGGTCATGAGCAACCTATGTCCTTTTTTAGTAAATCTTTGCAGGGATTGGAGTTGAAGTATGACATAATGGAAAAACAAGCCTTTGCATTGGTAAAAGCCACAAAATCCTTTAGATCGTATCTTGTTGGAGCCAAAGTGATAGCTTATGTCCCTCATGCAACTGTCAAAGAAAAAAATGACACAGTCAAAAGTAATAGGGAAGAAGTGCAAGTGGATTAATAAAATTCAGGAATTTGATATGGAAATACATATTACTAAATTGATAAGAGGCCAAGGATTAGCCAAGTTAATGGCAGAAGCAAATATTGAGGCAAATCAAATTTGCAATGTGGAAGAAGAAGGAAATGCAATTGCAAGTATTGAGCATACACCTTGGTATACAGACATCATGTATTACCTCAGAAACATGAAGTGTGCTGAAGGATTTAATGATAACCAGAAAAGAACCTTGAAACTACAGGCCTCTAAATATGTATTCATAGAAGATGATTTATTTTGGAAAAACAGGGATGGAATGTTGTTGTTATGTTTAGATGAGTCACAAGCTAATCATGTTCTGTAAGAGATGTATGAAGGGGTCTATGGAGGCCATTATTCTGCAAAGACAACTGCACATAAAATCCTCAGGGTAGGTTATTACTGGCCAAAAAATTTTAATGATTCATTTTCATATATAAGAAAATGTGAAGCATGTCAAAAGTTCTCAGGCAAAATGAAATATCAAGGAGCTTTACCACTTAGACCTATGCAGGTTGAAGCCCCTTTTCATCAATGGGGGATTGATTTTATTGGGGAGATACAAGAGAGTTCAAGTGGAGGACACAAATGGATACTGGTAGCCATTGATTACTTCACCAAATGGGTAGAAGCAATCCCAACCAAGCAGGCAACAAGTAAAGTTGTGATAAAAATTTTGATGGATAACATTATTACCAGGTTTGGTATGCTACTAATATTAATCACCGACAATGGGATGTGTTTCAGATCAGATGATTTTAAAACCTTTTGCAGTATGCATGGTATTGTTATCTCTTATTTTGCTCCTTACCACCCACAAGGTAATGGTCAGGCAGAATCTAGCAACAAAAGCCTTCTAAAGATCATTAGGATAATGTTGGGTGGAAACAAAAAGATATGGGATTCAAAATTAAAATTGTCTGTATGGGCTGATAGGATCACTGTCAAAAAGGCAATATGAAAATCCCCATATGAACTAGTATATGGAACACAAGCTAGAATGCCTTTACAAAATTTGCTACTAGTTTATAAATTTATTCTTCGGGAAGACATGGAGGTTCCTAGACCAATGGAAGAGAGAATGGAACAACTAGCAGAACTTGATGAAATGAGAAGATTAGCCCAAAACCATAACATAAAGTTGCAAACACAAATGAAGTATTTGTTTGAAAAAAAGGCAAAAAATAGAAAATTTGAAGAGAATGATATGGTATTGATGTGGAATGCTAGGTGCCAGGAGAAAGGAAAACATGGAAAATTTGAGGCTTTGTGGTTAGGACATTTTGTTATTGTTGGCAAGAAAGGAGAGGATTCATATTATTTAGAAAATATGAGTGGTGAAGAACAGGAGTTGCCTGTACATGGGCAATTTCTAAAGAACTTTTTCTCTTGAAAATTACAGAGGATCAAGGGTTGTCAGTGCATGGACAACTCTTGAGAAAAACTCTCATAACATTTCCATGCACAATAGTATAGGAAATAAAGGGTACAGGAAATTTCTAGTAAGTGGACAATCCTGAGATCCCTTATTTGATTTTTTCTCCATGTGTAATAGTTTAGGATCATGTTCATCCCCACTTGTTTTCATCCATAATGCTTGGTCTTCTCACCCAGAGATCTGGATCCTTGCAATGATCTCACAATAATTCATCCCCAGACGGAGCCACTATTGGAACTGTAAAATTTTGATAAACCTCATTAACCCTTCATACTTATTAGTTTCCCAAGAAATTCATATTTCAGACATAAAATTTCCTCACATAGCATTTTCACCAAGGTCCGGGTTAACTTTTGTCATATAGCCCCATAAAATTCACCTGACATTAAATCTTTAACATTTGAAAATATCGGCATAAGTTGATGCAGGTCAAACCAATAATAATAAACATCTCTTCAGTTTATCGGCAAGACATCAGAAGTGTCATACCGATGAGGATATATGCTAAGAGAACGCGGGTTCACATTTCTATCGGCAAGACAAAAGGTATTGGCGTGACAATGTGAGGTCATATCAAGCTAAATTTCTTTTTACCGATTGAAGTATAATAAAGTGTATCGGCCAGACTATAGTCATCAGGGTGAGATTTCAAAGGACTGCCCGAAGCGTTCACTGGTCTTTCCGATAAAGCAAAATTAAGACTCATTCAGTAAGACAAATGATGTTAGGGAGAGTTTGGGGAGTCTTACCGATCCCTTGTGTTATACCAACAGAACTCAATGTATGAAGATAAAAGTTGTCAAAGAGACAATGTGTGTGGTTTCGTCAAAGAAAAAGTGTATTGGTGAGATAAGCCTCAGCAGGGAGATCTCAGAGACGTCATGGCGAATATTATTCTATCGGTAGGACAATCACTTGGTCTCGGCGACTTAAGTTGACAAATGGAATATCTCGGTGAGACAAAGAGCCTTTAGAGTGAAGTGAAGAATTATTGGCCTGACTCATTAAGTCTGGGCGATAGTTTTCTTCAATGAGTGTCATGGCGACATAAAAAACTAAAAAGGAAAACTATCAGAGAGACTTGTGGTGTTGGGGGAACTACAAGATGTCTTAGCGGATGTATGAACGTTGAACAGACGGATCGGCCAGAGATTTGAAATTTCTTGCCAATATGATACCTGATGTGACAGTGAGAATTTTGAAAAAACTTGTTTCATTCATGTCTTAGTGAAGACATTAATGGCGCCACAAATCATAAAACATTTTGCAAATCAAGATGATCTCAATTGAAATCATTGTTTCATAGAATTGGCAACGAAGGAGAGCAAAGGAACGAGCAGAACAATCTGAGCATTCATCTAACTTGGATTTTTCAGGCAAAATACAGTACATTCCTCATCCTCTGAAAAATTGTAAATTTTGAAGAATGGAAGGTGCTAGTTCAAAAAAGATAAAAGGAAGAAAACTTGGGGAGGGTAGTCAACCAAAGGGAAAAAAGCAAAAAACTAAAATATGACCAAAGGGCATCTCATAGACTAGCTACCTAATTCGGGACCTAAAGCTAGGCATTCTGCATAGCTTAAGGCGGAAGTAGATAAATTGGATGGCAAATGTAAGTTCATAGGAGATGTTTGGACCCCAATTAGAGGATACAAATTGTTCAGTTTCCACTACCATAGAAGAAATTGCTTCGAGCTAGTATGTAACCCGTGGAGGCTTAATATGGGAAAACTGGTGTACCCTAATGTTGTTGATGTCGAATTGGTGAAATTATTGGCTGGTCACTATAATCCAAAAAATAAAGCTATATGTGATTTATCATGGAATCCATTGATACATGTGTCTAAGAATGCAATAAGTGAGGTTTCCAAATTAGAAGGAATATGCAATGAAAAGATTATAAGTGAGGAGCTTGAGAGTGAATTCAGAAGAATGCACACCATTTACAAGGGTTGGAGGTTACCCCTGCACAGAATTAGGTGTCATGGCAAACCGACTCCAATGGAAGACAGTGAGGGACCACCATTTCATGTGGATCTCTTTGAACCCTACATAAATTACACTTATTTTTCAGTGGGACAGGTACTAGGGATGGAGGTCCCAGAGCATATGACAGTTATACCTATGGTGATTGTTGCGGATGTTCAATATCATAATTCCAGGTCTTTTAATTATGCTTCACATGTGTTTAAAGAGTTGGATGCAGGGTTGATGGCAATAAACAATGGAGCCTATGTCCTGCACCTCGGGAATTATTCATTGTTGATGCACTTGGTGCTATATTTTGGGTAGGAATTAGGATTGTGGCCCCAAGAGCTGAGGATTTTGCAATTTGATAAGGAAGGCAAGCCATTGCCTATTCAGTTGTGGACTGCTGTTTGGGACAGCAGGTTTGATAATTCTAATTTCTTGCATTTTGAAGAGTATTTTGTAAAGCCTTTGTATAGGTTTTATAATCATCCTTGTGACTTTTCCTTGTCTGATGAAATAAAGAGGTTTCTCAGGCCTAAGGATTATAATGGACCAATTAGCCAAAACTAGGCGGATTGGTATTGTTTAGAAAATGCCACTGTGATTAGGGTTTATGGTTTTGAAAGTACTCCATTTATTTTTCCTAGGATAGTTCCAAATAGGATTGCATACCTAGAGATTATTAGGCAAATGAATTTCTCAAGTGTCATGAACTTAAGGTCTTATGGGAAGCAGGCCTTTATGCCAAGTACGTTGTGTTTTGGTGATTTTACTATGTTAGCAAAGGAGGGATACAATTTAATTCTGGATAGGTTATTGCATTATAACATGAGAAAAGCACCATCAAGGAAAAACTTTGATCCAAAGGGATATATCCGTTCTGCTTGACAGAGGATAAACTTTGGAGGGTATCAACATGTGCCCTATCAGTCTGATGACATACTTAGAAACTTGGAAGCAGAAGAAGAAGAAATGGTAATTGAGAAACATGATCAAGAATTGTTAGATGCTGAGATGTTGTCTTCTAATAAAGCAGTATTAGATGCTAATAGGCCACAAGGTCCATCTGGAAAGGTATCAAGGACATGAACTCAGGATTACAGCTATTCTGCCAGAGAAACGAATATTGAGGAAAATGTGGATGTGGATACAAGACATTAACAATAGAGATCTTTTATAGCAAATGATGAATTTGTGAAAACCTCAGAATTCAAAATATTTTTATACAAACAAAAAGGAAAAGAAAGAAGAGGATTGGTTGACAATGTCAAACCAAGAAATGAGGAGCAGTTGTTAAAAAACTTGAGGGATGAGGTGGATAAAGAGATGACAAGCATGACTCCTGAGAAAGGGAGAGAAATGTTGGAAAAGGCTGGTGTCATGATTTTCCCAGGGCTAGATCTCAATTCTGCATTGGTTTTTGATAGTTTCCTGAAAGAAAACAATGCTACACATAAGCTCAACATAGAAAGGGTGACAGAGGTGTATATAGGGTCAAAATACAATCCTGATGAAGAAACATTGATGATCTGGGCTTTATATCCCCCCCACAAGAAGTCAGTTGTCATTGATATTGAGAAGGAATTTGGACATGTCATGACTTTAAAAGCTGGAGAAGTTGATCCAATTGCAATTGCAGAGATTGGGATCAATATAGCAAAATTAAATAAAACCCAGATACAAGCATTGATCAGAGAGAGAGAGAGATGTACAAAACTAATAGTGAAAGAATACTGAGAGAAAATGAACGTCTAAAGGACATGGTAGGTGCTGCAAAAGGGCCAACAAAGATGCTCACCCAAGGTGAAATTTCATAGGTGAAGGACCATTGGGAAGGATCAAGTGCATACTCTCAAGGGAAAATGGACACACTTACTGCAATAATCAAAAGGCAGCAGGTTGTTTTAACCACTTGGTTAAATAAACTATTTGGAAAACATTCACAATACGTTGATGCAATAAAAGAGCATAGGAGAGTGGATAGCAGAATCCAAGAAAAACTTGAGGAATTAAAATAGAAGGATACTCCTAATAATGCAGGGATTGAAAATGCTCATCGTATCATGAATAAGCGCAAGGGATTCTTTGAGGAATTACAAGAGGATGCACAAGAATTGATAGAAGCCGCCAAGAAAAAATTGACTAAGTTTTGTGATGATGAAGGAGAATTAAAAGAAATGGCTACATGGAAGAACGAATGTGAATTAATACTCAAAGAGATATTAAAAACGGCCACT
The DNA here is from genome assembly GCA_007115665.2 of Sequoiadendron giganteum. Taxonomy (NCBI): domain Eukaryota; kingdom Viridiplantae; phylum Streptophyta; class Pinopsida; order Cupressales; family Cupressaceae; genus Sequoiadendron; species Sequoiadendron giganteum. Next base: position 155,355,946 of record VCHN02000014.1, on the reverse strand, counting down.
GCAAAGGATGCAACGTTGGATGAAGCATGTGAACAGAACGAGCGAATGGTGATGATGGAGATTGTGATCCACAATGCGTTAGGAGATGCAGATACAAATGAGTGCTGAGATTACACATCACACATGTCTAAAGTTCACTTGTGGCTCAACAGAGCTTAGTTATTGCTAATCTTGTTAGTGTTTTATGCTTAAAACATTTTTTGAAAGGACACGTCCTTCCATCCGCTAATGTTTAAGTATCCATTGTTTACAAAGAAGAAAGGAGGATGATTTCAGATAGAAGACAGTTAGTAGGAAATACAGTACTTTCATAATGTTTCAAAGAACTATGATGCATGTATGAATTTTGAAGGATCGATGAAAGAAATTTGATATTGTGGCACCTTTCTGGTATCAATTATTTTTTAAGTTAACTGAAATGTTATCAAGTTGTCTCCAAGGTTGATATTTCTTTGTTATTTAAATTGACATATCAAGTATATTCTCAGTTTATCAGTACATATTTTTTGTGTTTGTGTGGTGTGATTTGTTGGTTCTTTCAAGTAAAGATTAAATTCGTCAAGTCATTCACAGTAATCTGGAATTATCATTTGGATCATTAAGAAGAGCTTTCTAATTACATTTTGCATGTTTATACAAGTTATAGACTAAATATCATATGCCAAATAATTAGAATCCCTGCCGGATAGAAGTCATTTATATAAAGCTTTCACTTGACTCCATTTTACCCAACAAGGCACTAGTCTCTTTTATCCTTCTAGGTTCCATCCATTTCATTTACATCTCTTAATTAAACATATAAATTTTCACTATGATATTGCATATACAATTTATACCAAAATAGGATCATATCTTTCCACTATCAAATTTCCATTTATGAATAGTTTGGTCAAATAGGAAGCAAAATTCAAAATCTATGTCATTCATATAGGTGCACCCGCCTAGGTTTAGCAAAGCCTTAAGAGTAGAAGGTTCAACTATGTTGGTTGGCCTTGTTAGTTGGCCAATAATGTTGTGAGATCTTGGCAACCTCTCATGGTTCATTAAAATTAGCGTTTTTGCGACCTAACAGAACCTAAGAACATGCCCTCCATAAATGGAAAATCAGATCAAGATAGAAAGATGAAAGAAGGAGGATTTATCCTAGTCTAAAGAAAAAGAAGGTTCAAAGGTCCTGCACCTGCTAGCTATCATGCCCCTACTAGGTTCACTCAATCTTTTCAAGGTTTTCGTTATTCTTGCAATAAATTTGGGCATACGGTTGTTAATTGTAGATCTAGAGAATGAAGAAATGTCTACATGAGTAGAAGACCATTTGTACTTCAAAAATATGATGCTATTTCTTTTCATGGATATTGCTATGCATGCAACAATTTTAGTTATAAGGCTGCAAAGTGCAAAACTAAAGTTAAGAGAAATAACTTTGTTCCAAAGCATAACATTGTTTACTACAATTGCAATAATGTTGAGCATAAAGAAAAGTTTTTTAGAAGTGGTTTTTGAAACCACTTGTTCAAAATCGAAAGAAGGAATAAACCCTAAATCAACATAAAAAGGGAGATGTAAAAGTTTGGAAAGAAAAGCAAGGTCGAGAGAATATGAAGAAGGATGATATTATGCTTGTGCATTATGCACAAGATCCTAAGACAAATTGAGATAGAGAATTATCTAGGGGGAGTTGTCATTTGCAAATCCTTTTTCCCCCGTAAAAGGATAAATGTTGAACATTTCAGCATGAGAGTTGAATTGGATCAATTCCTCTAATGTGCAGGTATGTCGAGCAAGACTGAACCTTTTGATCAAGGTTCCAGAGTAAAGGAATGATTTGCAGAGGTGTGTTAAGCATCTTTGTATCCATGTGATGATAGTGAATTCTAGCATAAGGTTTACCTAAAAAATATAAATGCATTAATGGAAAAATTTAGGGCAAATGAGAGGCTTTTTATGTTTCATTTGAACATTTTGTTCTCATTTTCAATCAAATGCATTTGTGTTTAGAAGTGGAGAGGAGTGAATAGGTTTTCAAGCTACTTGTGTGAAACCCTAGCGATGGTGTTTGAGATGGCCCCCTAGACCTCATGCGATGCATGCCATTCATATGAGGTGGCCCCCTTGACCTCATGTGGCTCATGCCATTCATATGAGGTGACCCCATGTGGCACATGCCATTCATATGAGGTGACCCCATGTGGCACATGTTAGAGTAAAGGTTCTTAACTTAATTATGTTGATTAAGTTACCTTTATTCCTTTCTTAAGATTTCACGTTAGTTTGCATAAAGTGACATTTAATAACTATATTAATTATTAAATGTTATCCTATTAGGGTTTTTCCTATTAGGGTTTTATTAGGGTTTGGATGATTTCCTTTTTATAAGGATTGATCCCATTGTATTTCATATCAATTCATTCTCTCATTCTCTCTGATATATACATTTTCAGTTTTTAGAGAACCCTTGCTTGTTTGTCTCCATCTCTTCTTTTGTGACAGGTTATTTGCATGCAGGTGATCTTTGGGGTTTGTGGTGTTGTATTTTCTCAACTCCTACATGGTATCAGAGCTCCACACCTGCTGCTTCATGTTCTTGTTTTGAAGATTTTTGGAGCTTCAAGGGGTTGGGGCTTGTTTTCTTGATCTAGGGCACACCTGCATTTTTGAAGCATTTTCAGCTCAAACGGACATTGTCATTGCATCCGCAACAGTCCAAAACCCCTAAATCGACTGTTCATTCGTCCATTTTGGACAAAGTCAAAATTTGAGGCAAAATTTTTTTGCAATACGGTTGTATGGCCGTCACCTGCCTAGTAAATTTTATTTTTAGGAAAAAAATTTCCGCCTGTTTTTCTAAAATATTTTCATCAAATTTTTTTATTTTGCAAAAAAAAAACATTTGTCAAAATGCAATTTTTGTATTGATTTTTTATTATTAAAAATCAAGAAAAAAAAACAAAATTTTACTAGTTTAAGGGCTTGCCGACTCGATACGAGGGTACCCGCAGGTACATTTTTTTTGTTGTTTTTTATTTTTTTAAAAACAATTTTTTCCAAAATAAGCCCAATCGCACTTTTACGGTGATGGTCATTTGGCCGTCAAATTTAACCCAGTCATTTTGTTGTTACGGTTGTATGACCGTCAAATTTAACCAAGCAATGGTTTTTTCCCTCTTTGGAGCTAATTTATTCCGGAGGCCGTAACTTGGGCATACGATATCGTTTTTTGGCAAACAAGATATCGTTGGAAAGCTGGTTTTCTCATCTTTCTAGTGGTATGGGTCTTATTAGATATTTTTTCTGTTAGTGAATTCTACAGCCAGTTGAAGACAAAGGGGCTATTTTCAGTCTCAAACTCATAACTTTTGATCAGTTTCTTCGTTTTTCACAATCTCAACGGCATTTGAACCGTATTTCAGAGCTCTTTAGATCCATCTATACTATTTTTCTAGATTTCACTCTAGGTATATTTTATTCAGTTATTTTTGTTTTCACACTCTGGTGGATTACCTGGACATATTTGCTCTTGGAAACTTTTTGTTCGCATGGGATGCTTTGTTCTTGGCTGTTCTTCATGTATTTCCAGAATTTTGTCCTTTGAGGACATTTTTGAGCATCATTTGTAAGCTTTTTTTTATGTAAACGCACTGAGATAAAGTGGCAAACTATTGTACTTGCATCTTTTGGGATTTTGCACATAAGGTTGTGCCATATTTTGTACTCGCACTGTTATTATAAAGTGCCATGAGGGGTTGTGTCGTTTTCCTTTATTTTGCCATCACATCCTTGCTCGGTGAGTGTCCCTCCACGACGACAATGGATCATATGATTCCAGCCTCATGCATGTGTGCTTTGTTTTGCACACCACTTTTTTAGTTGCAGGTGCTTTCTTGTGCACTTTCAGATGTTTTATCTTTTTTTTCATGCACTACAGGGTATTGCACACCATTTCAATTGATCTGTCAGGCTCCCAGTTCACCATTATGGGGGGGTATTATACTATTCGTGCTAATGCTTCCTTGGTTTTGCCTTGGAAGGAATCTTCCATTCTCAGTTGATCAGTGTTTCAGACTATTGGTTCTTGTGCCATCTGTATCTTCGTTCCAGGTGTTTGTCTTTGTTTGCCATCTGATTCGAGTAGTGTCATATGGGCACTTATGTAGATTGTTGTCTTCTTGTTCCTGATCATCCTATCTTCAACGGAGGTTCTTCAACACCATAGCAGTCATCTTTCGACAGTTGTTTACAGCTTCTTCTGGTTTAGTGATGTTCTTCTTCTTGGCTTTCTTCTTCTTTTTTTGGAGTAGAGCTTTTTCCCATGAGGTTTTCTCTATTTCTCCATTTTACAGAGATTTGGTTGTATTTGGGTACCTGATCTAGCCTAGTTGTCGGGACCCATGTTTGCCTTCTTGCATTGTAGTTACCTTTGCTTTTCTGCATTTGTTTGTAGTTGCACTGTTGCTCATCTTAAGGGGGGGTGTTAGAGTAAAGGTTCTTAACTTAATTATTTTGATTAAGTTACCTTTATTCCCTTCTTAATATTTCACGTTAGTTTGCATAAAGTGACATTTAATAATTATATTAATTATTAAATGTTATCCTATTAGGGCTTCTATTAGGGTTTTATTAGGGTTTGCATGATCTCCTTTTTATAAGGATTGATCCCATTGTATTTCATATCAATTCATTCTCTCATTCTCTCTAATATATACATTTTCAATTTTCAAAGAACCCTTGCTTGTTTGACTCCATCTCTTCTTTTGTAACAAGTTATTTGCATGCAGGTGATCTTCGGGGTTTGTGGTGTTGTATTTTCTCAACTCCTACAGCACATGTCATTCATATGGGGTGGCCCATTTAGTGAGGATTCTAATTCCCTCATCGTTCCATCCCCTTCCATTTCCTCATGATTGGGCTCCTTGTAAAGTAATTAAATTTGTATTTGTAGTCCAGCTGATTTGTCCTTCCTTTATTCCCCAATCGATTGATCTGTTCTCAACATTTAGAAGATATTGCTTAAAGGGAAACATACCAATTAGTCTCAATTGAATAATGATTAATGAGGATAATAATTACTGCAAGTATCATTATTACATAATCATATATATATATATATATATATATATAATTGATTCCAATGAACATATATAACTTATACACTTATATATTCATATATCTACTTTCATTTAACTATATTAAACTTACTCCCCTTATTGTTGATTGATCATTTATCTTCATATATCTTTCATTGATCCATCTTCTTCTTTACATATATTTCTCTTAAAATAAATTTGATTTACACTACATATTTACTCTTGTAGATCTGCTTGAATACTTCCCTTGACTATCTTCTTCTTCCTATGCACCTTCTTCCTAAATCTAATTATATTATATTAAGATCTTTGCGGCTATCTTCCTTCAAATTTTTTTTTGTGTTTTAATGATATATCTTTTATTCTCCCCATAAGACATGCTCTTCCTTTATTTCCCTTATTGTTATTTTCCTTAATAACTAATTGATGCCTCTCTTGTTGGGACTCTCTACCCTTATATATGACTCAACTTGCCTAAGAGACATGGCCATTCGCTTGTCAAAGGGTAAGGCTCTTCCTTTAATCACACCTCTTGGTTTATCCATTTTCTTTAAAAATAAAACACAACTTTTAACAAATCTCACCCTTTTGTTTTCCTCATGCTAATCATGTTAATCGTTGCTTTGTCTTTGAATAAGACAATGTAAATTTTGTCTTTTATGGATCATAATATAAATTTTTATTTTAAAGATTTTCTTTATCACTTTGTTTTAAACAAGTCACACCCTTCATTAGTCGATCTTTATCACATTAATTACTATTTCTTTTAAGAAATCAGTCTGATCAAAGCCTCACCTGTATTAAACAATTTGTTGACTTGTCAATATAATCGCCGATGTATTATTTTGATGTGATAATCCTTAGATAAGGAAATCGCAGTCATTAAGGATGATTAGTATGCCTTCATAGGAATTGATACTTTTAGATTCTCATTAGGGATCGATGATTCCTTTATTTGGTTTTAATATATTTTATTTAAATACTTCTTGTTTGATATATTTTTATTAATATTATTTTATATTGTTTATCTTTATTATTATGATATTTATAGTTATTAATATTAATTATTATGTTTCATACTATGATATTTGTATTATAATTATAATTATCATAGATAATATTATATTATAATATTAAATTGCAATTACTCATATTTATATTTTAATATTCATTTGACTTTGTTATTTGTATTTTAATATTTCATATTTGATGTTATAATTTTAGAGTACATGACAAAATATTTTAGCTTGCCCCAGATCAAGGCATAAGAGATAGGTAGCTACATGAGGATGACAATAGCAAAACTTTATAAGATTCATCAAAAACTTTCACAAACTGCAATAGAATGCATATGAATCAATTTGATAAAAACATGGTAGGTTTGTCATGAATTCCCTACTATATACTGCAATAGAAAATATCTCATCTATAAGCATATGACTTAGGGCGATCTATAATCCCAGAAATAAAGACTTTCATCTTGATTAAAACCATACAGATCAGATCCATTGCCATCGCAAGAAGCAGCAACAGGGTGTTTTCCGATTTATAATTCAAAAGTTTTTAAAAGCAATTGATATAGCCATTTCTAGCTAAACAAATAGTACCTAGTGTTTAAGGTTTATCCTCCTCTCAATTTTGGGTAGACACGGATGATCTGTTAGGTCATCTACATTAAACGTTTTAAGAACCAAAACACATCTGGAAGATTGTAATGTCCCCATTTTAGCCATATGCTCTTTTGTGTTTGATAATCTATTTTTGGAAGCCCGTAGGCCAGTCAGAAGCTGAAATAAGGGTTTCCACTTTTCGAGGTAGTTTTGAAGGCTTGCATGTGAGACTTCCTGACGCATTTTAGTGGAGCTTTTTGGGTTTTTGGAGAGCTTCGAGATGTGGTAATATGCATGATGAGATAATGACTTACATCTTTGGTTGATTCCTTGGCAGTTTTGGAGGCTTGCATGTTGATGTTTTGCAGTTTGGATTCTGGATTCCTTCTGGGTTTTCAGAGAGTTTCGTGATGGTGTAACATGCAAATGAATCAGAGAACTTTTCCAGACTTACGATTTTTAGTAAGTCACGACGGCTGCCCGATTTGTGCTCAAAATGATTTTGGAACAACTTATTTATTTTAGCAGTATGCTATTTTTAGTAAGTGTTATTTTCGGAAGTGCTATTTCTAGCACTAGTTCAGTAGTTCAGTGTACTGGCTATTTCTGGCAGGTCAATTCATTCAGTTTGGTCTCCAGCATTCAAGATCCATCTCTCGCATCTGGAGAGTACCCAGATCCTCCTATCATCATAACAAAAATTCTACAATCAGTGAACTATGTCAAGAAATCAAAATTCATTCTACTATCAAGTTTATTCCAAAAGCTTTGGTATGAATTTTTGATCAAAATTCATAGGCGAACATCCAACCTCACTTATCATGAGGTTCATCAAAACATTATCTAGATCTCGCCTATCATGAGATTTATCAGATATTGAATCATTTCCTCGCTTATCATGAGGATCATCAAGAAATAGGATTTCTTCTCACCTATCATGAGAGTTAGTCTTATTTAAATCATCAAATCCAACATAGAGTGGATTGTCAATCATACCAATCAGGAGAATGGACATGATCGGAATTGATGAAATCAAGGTTCATTAAGTCAAAATTTTCAATTCTGACATAGAAGCACTAAAACAGGCTTCCAAAGCGCTAAATCCCAAAAGTGCTAATTTATCAGCTAAAAGCACTAAATCAGGGACCCAAAGCGCTAAAACCTTGAAAGCGCTATTTCAGCACTCTGAAGCACTCAAACAGGCTTCTGAAGCGCTAAAAGTCCCGAAGCACTACTTTTTCGCATCAAAGCGCTACAACAATCCGTCAAAGCGCCGCTTTACCCAAAGTACTAGAATAGACCCTGAAAGCGCTAATCCACCGACTCAAAGCGTTGAAAGTCTCAAAGCGCTAAAATTTGGCTTCAAAGCGCTAATTCTTGACTCCTAAGTGTTAAATCACTGAAAGCGATACTTTATCGACTGGAAGCGCTACTTTATCGACTGGAAGCGCTAGAATTTTAAACGCAAGCGCTAAAACCCAAAGCACTAGACTTCCTACTGGAAGTGCTACATCAGAATGTAAGCGCTACAGTGCGGCTTCAAAGCGCTAAAACTAACCTAGACGCTAAAAAGCATAAAAAACAAAAATGCACAAATTACGAGGAGGTCGAGGGGTACATACCGGAGGTCCATACGTAGGCGGTCGTCGATGACGTCGAACATGCTCAAATCGGTGAGTGTGGTAAAGGATAGGCATCTCGCTCCAGCTGGCAGAAAATTCTTTATCACTAAGAAATTTTGAACTCAAAAAGCACATATGACTTTGAAAATGACCTTTTAGCACTATTTATAATTTTTAAAAGGTATTTTTGGTGGATTTTATTACATTTTGATTAATTTTATCCATGAAATTAATTAAAACTCATCTGAGGGCTCTATTTCTTTATCATTATTTTCTTATCAAACATCATCACAACATCGGAAAATCATCACATCATTAATTTATCTCCCAAGGGGGAATATTATCATGAAATCATCTGAAAATCAATGTCTGGGGCATGTCTGGGGCATACGGAATTATTTTTTATTATCATCGATCCTGGCAGTAGCAGCAAAATTTTCTTTGAAGCAACGTGTAAACACATCACTTCGAAGAGGGGCAAAATATATACACCTAAAATTGGTCTGGAGCATTCCAATTAATTAAATACAAATTATTTGATTAATTATCCTAATTTCCTCTACTATTGAATAAATAGAAATATTTATTTATATAGTTCACTTTTAATATTCATCCTAATTAAATAAACAAAATTAAATACTTTGTTCGATTTAATTATCAAATCCCTATTTTATTCTATCACATCGATCTCAAATTAATTAAATAAAGATCAAAACACTTTATTGATTAATTGCCATATTCTTCTGTTTAATTTAATAAACAACTATCGTATAGTTCATTTTATTAAATTATTTATCTCCCTTTTCCTAATTTAAATAAATCAAAAATATTTGAATTAGAGCATAAGGAATATTCCAATCTACATTTCCTCAAAAATGAATTAGATTTCCTATGTCTAATCCATGTCTAAAATATGTCACAATTAATTGATTGAAACTTCATGGAAAGTTTTGGAGACAAATTGGAGACAAATTTGGAATTTGATCTCTCAATCCTCCTTCATCAATCCTTCCTCTTCTCTTGCCTGGTGTTTTCATGGGTAGAGACAATCTCCATCTTTCTCTCAATCTCCTCCATCTCTCACCATTCAATTTTCCAGATTGAATCCAAGCCTCTCAAAGCTTTCCCTATGCATTTCTACAGCCAGGAAATCTATAAATACAGCCTCATTGAACCAAGAAAAGGATCTAGATAATCAATCTTTTACACTCTTACTCTACAGGAATTCAAGCATCAAAGCATCAAGCATTCATACATCAAGCATCAAGCAATCAAGTTTTCAACCATGGCTGCCTCTTGTAGCTGCAATTATCTATTTCACATCAATATCATGCTAGTTTAATTGATTTATCATTTAGCATTACATTATCATCATCTCGTTCTTCAGATAGTCATTTTAACAGTCTTATTTGCTTACACAATCTGAGAGCAATCAGGATTTAATAAATCTTTGGAGATAGAGAGCAATATGACGCTTTCAATTGATTACTGTTTTGGATTGATTCAATTTGTTTAGTCATTGATATAATGTCGTATTAAGAAGTGTTTTGATCTTATTCACATATTCACACTTACAATTTGGCACCCACCGTTTGGCATTAACCCCAATTTTATCAAAATTATAATTTTTCTGGAAAGTATCACGCTAGTTCTCGGCGTGTTTTTCTTGTAGTGCTTCCATTAAAATTTTTAGCGCTTCTGGTCTCTATTTTAGTGCTTCTGGTCATTGTTTTAGCACTTTCAACTTTAGCGCTTCCGGTCACTACTATAGCGCTTTCGGTCACTGTTTTAGCGCATCGGGTGTTTTAGCGCTTCCATGCCAAACTTTGGCGCTTCGGGGTCCTGTTTTGGCGCTTTCAGGTTTTAGCGCATCAGGTAACTGTTTTAGCACTTTGATGCAAAATTCCAGCACTTTTGTAAAAATCAATCTAGATCCGACGTATCCGCGGCCAAATTTTATTTTATTTTCTCACAGTTGGACTAAAATTGATCAATCTAGGATAGTCACTTCAAAGTTTACTAAAATTGATCAACCTAGGATAGTCACTTCAAAGTTTTTCTAAAATTGATCAATCTAGGATAGTCACTTTCTTGTTTTTATTAAAGCAAATCTATCAATCCTAGGATAGTCATCACATTCTTACAGTAGAAGTTAAAAAGAACATCATGATTTCTGTGAAGCAACACCTTCACATAGATTAGAAAATTTCTTTTTGGGCTTTTAAAACAAGACAAACTTATATGTTGTGCTTGTGGTGATTAGGCTTATGCTCTCCCCTTAACTGGGTGACCAAAGTGTCAGATTCACGTTTACTTCATGTCATTTACGCTTTATTAAATCCTTTAGCAGGCCTGCCGTAGTGGGAAAATGTACTCACCCTACGGGAACAACCTAAGTGGGAACAACCAAAGCCAGGTTTTCCAACCCACTATAATAAACATGCAAGTTGTTGATGAAAGTCCAACTTGATAGTAGTGAGCAAGATAACCATCCCCAAAATCTTTGTTCTAAAGATTGGGAGGTCTCCTGAGGGAGTTTATCTATTTTCCACACCGAACGGAACCCTATCTACGAACCATAGAGTAGTTTTCTCCCTAAGTCAATATCCATACATTGTCATACTCGTAGTGCAAGGGGAGGGAAGAATCTGCCCCCAAGACACTCACCATATAATTACCAAGGACCGCTTGCTCAAGGGATTCGGTATCCAGCTCCGTCACTTTGAGTATGCGCCTGGCAATGACAAAAACACGGGCGCCCTCTAGGGGGTGACACTGCTGTGTGAGTCAACGTAATTCAAGATGTGGGATTGTGAGTATAATGATGACCTACTTGTCCTTAAGTGTGAGTTCGTTTGATTTGTGTACAAATTGTTAAAACAACCCCTCAAAATCAATAAAGATCATTCATGATTTTTGAACATACACAATCTTTTCAGTTTTAAAACACTTATTTAAAATCGCTTGTCGTGTTTTAACAAATTTATTTAAATCAGATTTAAAGATCATCCTGAAAATGTCAAGTCAAAACAAATCAAATAATCCATGCTGCGAAAGTGGAAGTCCACCACATTTGTCAAGAGAAAAATCAAAGTCACAAAACCCAAGAAACCTCTCAGTTATAGAAATAAATTGAGGAGACAGCGTTTTCTATTTCAAAATCGGAAACTCTTCTTACAACATAGAACATTCATTCACCGATATCACGATTTTGCTAGGGGTCACACATTAGATTACGCGGTAGAACCGCTCTATTCACGAGCCTTCTTTCAAAGAAGAGCTCTCACACAATTCCACAACCGTAGTCAACGAATTCATCCTTCTTATCTTCTGCAATCCCTAATACAGTATGCCACAAGGCCAAATCAAATTTTACAATAGAGAGTTGTAAACTTCTATTTTTAAGCATTCTGGAAAACTTGTTTCAGTGCTTCTGGTCTCTGTTTTAGCGCTTCTTTGAAATAGTGCTTTTGGGCACTGTTTCAGCACTTCCAATCCATTTTGCAGCGCTTTTGGTATAATAGCGCTTTTGTAAAGCAGTGCTTCCATCATTTTCTACAGCGCTTCCAAGCATTGTTCTAGTGCTTTTTGTCAAATAGCGCTTTTGTCACCTATTTCGGCGCTTCTGGACTTTGTTCCAGCGCTTCTGGGAAATAGCGCTTCTGGTCTCTGTTTTAGCGCTTTTAAAACAAAGAGTTCAAAATTTTTACCAGTCCATCAGTCTGACATTTTATCCACATTTTTCATCAGAATCAATTTTTTTCTTATCAGAATCACTGTCTAGGAACCAAAGTCAGAAAGGTTTATACAAATTTCCAAACTTATCAACTGAAACAAGATCTTGCAAATCACAAAGTGTCAGAAAATCAAATACACAATCAATTACTACACTAAAGTTTCATTATCAGGATACTATAATCCTTCATCACGAAACGAAGTATAGTGATTAAACTTTTTAAAATATTGTCTCACAATAAGATCAGTCATCTTATTTCGACTTTGTTTAAAAAGGTTCAATTGACACTATCCCGCACATAAGATCAACATTTCAGAAGAAAGGGAAAAAATTCGTATGCCAATCTTAACTAGGTACCAAAAATAGAGAAAATTAGAGCAAGAAATTTTAAAATCACAAGGAATGGCAGAAGAAAATCCTTGGAATAATCTGAACCATAATGATAAGAATGAAATAACTCCGGAAGATATCCAAGCGGCTCAACAAGATCCCAAGTTTCACATATTTATGGAGAAAATTCTAGAACAAGATATGGAAAAATATCTTTTAATGTTAGCCGAATTAGGGGCAAAACTTCCAAAAGATTTTGATGTAAACCGTTTGAAAGAAACACCGGAAGTGAATGAGACTGAGATACCACAATCTACGCAAACAATAGATCTGGTTGCTACTTTAACATCACAAATGAAAATGTTATAACAACAAATACAAGATATGATGAAAGGGACTACCAAGAGATATGCGATACAAGACATTTGTCCTTATCCTTTCGATGCAATGGTCGGCTTGATACCTTTCCCTAGACATTGTGAGATTCCAAAATATGATAAGTATAATGGAAGAACGGATCCAATTGATCACATCAGAGAATTCAAAACAATGAGTTCGGAATTTTCCCAAGAAGAGACATACTTAATGAGACTATTCCCAAGGAGTTTGGGAGGATCATGCATGGAGTGGTTTTCAAAGTTAAAACTCGATATCATAACTTTTGAGGAACTAGTCAACAGATTTATCTCTCAATAGTCCTTCAAAATCCAACACGATGTAACAATCAAGGATCTTTATAATCTAAAGCAAAACAAGGGGGAAAAATTCTTATCTTTTCTCCAAAGATGGCGACGCTTGTTCGCTAGATATCCTAGATCCATTCCTGAAGAGGAAAAGATGGAATTGTTCAATGAAAACTTGACAAAAGAAATGAGTTATAGATTGGAACTACAATGTCCTCCCACATTTGAGAAAGTGATAGAAAATGGTCTTCAGATCGAAGAGGCATTATTCAAGAGACGAGTTATCAAGCATTTTAATGAAAAAAAAACAACACAAGTAACTCCTCAAATCAATACTCAAGAACCGAAATACAAATGATACAACAAATGATCCCCAAAACATCAAACCGGTTTTTAATTTGACCGCGTCCACATCAAAGAATCAGAATAATGAGCAAAATGTCAAGTCAAATACCATACAAAGCAATGAAATCATAAAACCACAGTTGTATCAAAAACCATCAAATCGGCGAAGGTTCACACCTTTGGGTCAAAAAATGGAATCAACAATGAAGGAACTAGTTACCAAAGGCCTTCTCACTGCAAGTGAAGCTAGGTTTTGGGATCCAAAAATCAAACCATCATGGTGGAATGACGTGGATTATTGCAACTATCATAATAACAAGGGTCATAAAACAAATGACTGTATGGAATTGAAACATGCAGTACAAGATTTGGTGGACAGCAACAAAGTGTATGTGGAAGGACCTCAAAATAACAATGATCATTCGGCCTTCAAAGATCCTTTGCCAAATTATGACAAAGGTGCATCATCCTCAAACAGCAAAGGAAAGAACGCCAATCATGTCTATGACACAACAATCCTTTGTCTATCTGAAGTCAAACATGATCATGCAGTTGGTGATAATATTGATGAAAACAAAACCAACAACATTACCTCTTTGGATTTACTCCCAAGCACGCAAAACTCTGATAATCAAATAAATGTCTTAAAAATCAAAGAAAATCAAGAACATCAACCCGCCAATGTGTTAACTAGGGGGCAATCCAAAGTAATGTTAAAGGGAATTGGCTCCACACATGCAGTTCCACCTCCATCGCATTATGATGTTATCAATCAAATGCAAAACACCCCCTGAGAGAATCAAGCACATCAATTGGAAAACATCATGACTAGGGGGCAAGCCAAGGTAGTACTAAAAGGCGTAGGATCTCAACGTGCGGTTACACCTCAATCTTATTATAATATTGTCGATCAATTGCAAAACATCCCCGCACAAATATCGATACTAGAACTCCTTAAGTTGTCACCATCACATAAAGAAGTTCTCGAACAAGCATTAGTTGCCACAATCGTACCAAATAATCTGGATGTTTTTCAATTCCAAGCTATGGTGGGACATCTAACTACCCTGCATTGTCTATCATTCTCTCAATAGGATGATGTCTCATTAAACCATCTGCATAACACAGCATTGCATATCGAAGTATGTATCCATAATCATCGTGTTAAGAGAGTTCTAATAGATGGGGGAGCTGGTCTGAACATTTGCACCCTCAAATTAGTCTGTGCACTAGGATATTCCAAAGACGCTATTGATGCTCAACGGAAAATGACCATCAAAGCATATGATGAAGAGGAAAGATCGTCCAAAGTTTTAATTGTATTACCCATTCAAGTGGGGCCCATGATGAAGCATATAGCATGTCAAGTATTAGAAAGAGAGTTGACATATAACATACTCTTAGGATGACCCTGGATTCATGAAATGCAGGCCGTACCTTTGACATACCATCAATGCCTGAAGTTTCCAGTAAATGGACAAGAGGTGACTATAGCTGCTGATTATAATCATCCACAACATTGTGACACATTAAGACTATCTCAAGACACCTTGTCCCTCACAACAGGGAAGCTTCAAGTTCATCATCATCCAAGAACGAACAAAGTCCAAGCATCACTACCAAGTGGGTGCAAAAGAAAGGTAAAGAAAAGGAAACAAGTCATGTGGAAACAAAAAATTCGGATACACAAACTTCTCTATCAGACAAATTTCAAAATCAAGTTCAGTTGACAGATAAAGGAATGGGACAGTACTCAATGGAGCAATCACTTAACTTATCACAGTTAATGCCATCTCCTAGGAAATATGGTCAACCATCAATGATCAAACCTCCAACATCTTTACCTAGCACAGTTCTTCAAGAAACATTTGTAAAATCTAGAACCATAGCAGAAGAAACGGACAATAAAGCAATCATGGATTGGCTTTACAAGGATAAAGAAACATCAACATCAAAGATCGGTATCAAAAATATTAGCATCAACACAGACAAATATGGAAAAGGAAAGGCTATTCTTGAAAAGATGGGTTATGAAGGACAAGGACCCATTGGATTAAGAAAGGAGGGAATCTCAGAACCTATTACACCTCTCACTCTCCACACAAAAGAAAAGCCAAGACTAGGATATTCTGAGGAAGAAAAATAGGAACTCAAGGAGAAGGTTGTAGAAAGAATTCTTCAACTAAGAAATTGCTCTGAAACTAATTCCAATGAGTATGAATGGGATTCATTATAAGATGTACCTTTATGGATATTCATTGTGATATCATCCAACAATATACACCCACATGTAAGGAGGGCCAAGGCTCTAGGTCTAGACCAATCGTGGAAGAGTCACTAAATATCGATGATTCAAGTGGGGACGAACAGACCTCGAGCAAACTAGACAATCTGGAAGAAAGTACCATCATGGATCTCGATATTCCAACAAATGACTATGACAATGTGACTGTCCTCACCCTTACTTCCATTGACCTAAATCAATCTGATGATACCATGCCATTAATCCATCCAGAACTTATTGATTGGGAACCTATCAAACCATTGACTGTACCAAAATTTGCAAATGATGATGCCATCGTGCGTTTCCTATGTCATACCGGAACTGATACAAATGCTATCTATAATACTCATAACAATACGACTCAGCTGGAGGGTGTCAAATCTTCCAGTTGCAAAATTGACAGCAAGGAAAATAGATCTAATGGTGAAAACCATTCTATGGCAGCATTAGATCTGGAAAAAGTAAAAATAAAGAACGCATCCAACGGTGAAAACCTTTCTAAGGCACTAAAGGATGGAAGATTTCACACTCTCCCAGAACACTATCATGAGCGATCATCAATTCTGGTCGAACCTACACAATCAATGGACATTGGAACAGAAGAGAAGGCAAAAGTTCTACATCTAGCAGAATCAATGACTGATCAAGAGAGGCCGGAATTTATCAATTTCTTTAAAGCAAGATGTATCAACTTCGCTTAGTCATATTCTGATATGCCAGGCTTAGATCCAAATCTGCTTATGCATCATTTATCTTTGCCAATAGGAATTAAGCCTGTTAAGCAAAAATTAAGAAAAATGCATCCTCACATTGCATTAATGGTAAAGTCAGAATTTAAAAAAATAATTGGATGCTAAATTCATAAGGTCTATAGACTATGTTGAGTGGATATCGAACATAGTACCTATTTCAAAACCAGACAACAGCATCAGAATCTACATGGATTTCAGGGACCTAAATAAAGCATGTCCAAAGGATGATTTTCCACTACCCAACATTGACATCATCATGGACTTAACAGCTGGACATGCCATGTTGTCAATCATGGATGGTTTCTCAGGATACAATCAGATAAAAATAGCTCCAGAAGATCAGGAAAAGACAGCTTTCACATGTCCATGGGGGACCTTCTGCTGGAACGTCATGCCATTTGGTCGAAAGAACGCAGGAGCTACATATCAATGAGCTATGACGACAATTTTCCATGATATGATGCACACCTTCATGGAAGATTACGTGGATGAAATCTTGGAAAAATCTACTACTAGGGAAGGGCATTTGCATATCCTTGACAAAATCTTCACACGAATGGAGAAATTCAATGTTAGGTTAAACCCTAAGAAGTGTGTCTTCGGGGTTACATCAGCAAAGCTGCTAGGGTACATTGTTTCAGAAAAGGGCATTGAAGTGGATCTAGTAAAATTCAAAGCTATAATGGAGATGCCACCTCCTAAGAATATAAGTCAACTCCAATCATTGCAGGGAAGGCTCCAGTCAATCAAAAGATTCATCTCTCAGCTGGCGAATAAAAGTCATCCTTTCAATCATCTATTGCATAAAAATATAGTTTTCAACTGGGACGAAGGGTGTGAAATGACATTCAGTATGTTCAAGCAATATCTAATGTCGCCACCCATTCTCATGCCACCAACAGAAGGAAGACCCCTCATATTGTATATTGCTACAACAGATATCTCATTGGGGGCACTTTTAGCACAAGAGGATAATGAAGGAAAAGAGCACGCCATCTATTACATCAGTAGAACTTTAAATGGATATGAAATAAACTATACATTCATAGAAAAGTCATGCTTAGCAATGGTGTTTGCTACTCAAAAACTGAGACACTACATGTTGACTCACACAATCAGGTTAATTGCAAAGATCAGCCCTTTGAAGTATCTACTAAGTAAAGTTGCCTAACAAGTAGACAGGTGAAATGGGTTATGCTCCTAAGTGAATTCGACATTCAATATGTCGAAAGAAAGGCAATCAAGGTACAAGAAATTGCTGAACAGCTAGTTGAAGCACCTCTACCAGATGATCGCCCAATGACAATGGAATTTCCAGATGCAGACATTATGACAACAATGCCACAACAATGGATACTATATTTTGATGGATCGTATACACAATGAGGATCAAGAGTGGGAATCTTGTTCATCTCTCCCCAAGGACAAACAATTCTAAAATCATATAGACTCATGTTTCAATGTACAAATAATGTCGTAGAATATGAAGCATTGATTATTGGGGTCAAAACAACAATTCAGTGGAATATCAAGGACTTACAGGTATATGGGGACTCTCAACTAGTCATTTATCAAGTGAATGACGAGTATCAAACAAAAGATGAAAAGTTGATGCCCTACAAGCAACAAATAGATTATCTGAAACAATCTTTTGCCAATATCCAGTTTGACCAAATTCCAAGAGCTGAAAACAAAGCTGCAGACGCCATGGCTACAATTGCTTCACTACTACAATTGCCTGAGAAACATGTTTTTTATGAGTTTATGGTAGAACAAATATCATGTCCTTCCCATTACAATCCAGAATCCGCTACCATCTGCCATATCGAAACCACCGAAACCTCCATCTATGAAACAATTTATGCCTATCTAAAAAATGATGTCCTTCCTCCTGATTTATCTCAGAACCAAAAAAGAAACTTCATCCGCCAATCCACAAGACATACTTTGATATCTGACATACTTTATCGTCGAGGTCTTGATGGTACCCTACTTCGATGTCTAGAACACAACGAGTCTGAAACGGCCCTACGAGAGGTTCACGAGGGTATTTGTGGCACTCACTCGAGTGGAATGACTCTTGCTAAGAAACTCCTCCAGTTGAGATATTATTGGCCATGCATGGAGAACGAATCCTATCGATTTGTCAAGAAATATCAAAAGTGTCAATTTCATAGCAATTTGATTCATGCACCAGCACAAGAACTACATCCCTTTACAACAACATGGCCTTTTTGTCAATGGGGCCTAGATCTGGTAAGAAAAATCAATCCATCTTCATCTAATGGACACAAGTTCATTATTACGGCTACGGAATATTTCACTAAATGGATTGAAGCAGTACCTCTTACTACCATCACTGGGAAGTAGATCTCCTCTTTCATTTTGAACTACATCATATGTCGGTATGGAATCCCTTAATCCATTATCACTGATAATGGATGACCATTCAAGAATCAAGATGTCAAAGAACTATGTGATGAGTTTCATATCCAACATCGGTTTTCAACACCGTACTATCCTTAAGGGAATGGCCAAGCAGAGGCCTCAAACAAAACCATACTCAAAATTCTCAAAAAGACGGTTAACGATGTTGGACGTGATTGGCATGTTCAACTCAACCTTGCACTATGGGCCTACAGAACAAGCATCAGAACACCGATGGGAGCAACACCACTTGCTTTGGTATATGGATCATAAGCCATATTGCCCATTGAAGTTTAAATTCCATCCCTTCGTGTATCACTCAGAGGTATCATTTTAGATGAAGACAATAGAGTATCTAGACTGCAGGAACTGGAATTGCTAGATGAGTGTCGTCAACAAGCTGTTAACCATCTAACAACTTATCAACAGAGGATGTCAAGAAGTTACAAGCACAGGGTAAAACCAAGGGTCTTTCAGGTTGGTGACTTGGTCCTAAAAGAAAACCCTAGGAATCAACAAGATAGAGAAAAGAAAGGGAAATTTGAGCATAATTGGCTTGGTCCTTTTGTCATCACATCAGTGTATGGATCAGGAGAATATCAGTTATCAATGTCAGAAGGGGATATGTTTGATGAACCTATCTACAGTATTCATCTCTAAAAATTATATGCTTAAAACTCCTAGTGCATGGGGAAAATTTTTAAAAATTTGTTTCATTGGTGAAAACCTGGCAAATAAGCATCTTGGCAAACACAAAAATACAAAAAAAATAGAAAGTACATAAAAAAGAAAGAAAAACAGAAAAATGAGAAAATACAAAAAAACACAAAGGGTGTAATCAAAGCATATGGTGAAAACCTGGAAATAGGCGTCGTATGTGATTCTAAGATTAGCTTTCCCATCTATTTAGATATATGTCAGGATCATTCGTCTAAAGGTCAGTATCAATGCATATCATATCATTCGTCTGACCATCATTACATCCATTATCAAAATCATGTCACATGGTCAACATATCACTCCATAGCTTGGGGGCAACATCTGGATATCATTAGGGGCAATACAAATGTATCAATTTCACCAAAGGGCAACACAACAGTATGGAAAAAAATCAAAAATAAAAATCAAAGCGCAATATCAATCATCGTCAGAAGGCATCAACCATCCATATCATATCGAAAATCCAAAAACATGTCAAAAAAAGGTAAGTCTGAAAAAGCAACATTCAAAAACATAGGTCTGTGTTAGTCGAACTACGTGGTCTCTACATGTGTAACGTAGGCAAGGCTAATCTTAAATCAGCCCCCGAGACCCCTAAGATAGGTTACTTGGTTAGGTCTTTAGTCAAAAATCTCGAAAATCCAAAAACATGTCAAAATCAGGATGGATGATCTACAATCTGAATAATGAATGGAACACTCTAAGTAAACAATGAATAAATTGTACTTTTTGATTATCATTTCTTTCGAGTAACTCAATGATGTATTGAACTAGAGGAACAAGGAAAAAGAATGATATTTTTATTGTCTACTGTCTGTACGTTAATCATATAAATGTGTGAATTGTCGGGGGATGTGCTATGCAAAGGTATCACCGATGACATTCAGAATTCACACATTGAAATGATTAATCCCTGCTTGTTTACGCAATGAATGCTCAGGTCATGTTGGTTCAATTATACCTCGATGCTTGTGTTTAATTGCAATATCAAAAATCATGAAAGTAGTACTCAGGTCGCCATTGGTCTAACACATACCATTGACGCTTGTATTCACTTTCAATATCCAATAAAAGCTCTATGATGATACCAAGCACAAAATGACTGTTAAAATGACATCTGTTTTGCATATCGTTGCATGATTAAATTAGATTGCATTCATAAATAAATTCATTATCTGCAGAGTATTTGTTGCATAAAGGATTCCAATCAATGATTATCTAATCTACAAATAAGACTGAGTATACTTGACATAAAATCCAAAATCATCATCGGTTACCATATAGTTACAAATCATCATCTCATCATTAAATTTTTCATCATTTCATCATCCATACAAATTTTTGCATCATAATAGATATACATTCATCAAATACATCATGCATTTACACTCATGTATCCATACATTTAATAAATAAAATCACATCATTACACCCATCAAAGATCATCCATCATAAGATCATTTCATAAAATAAAAGCCTTTATCCATCCATCCATACATATTATCACATCACATCATATATCCATATATCATATATTCTAAACATACATTTATCATTGCATCATTGCATTAAAATAAATAATCATTCATATACATCATCACATTTAGAATTAAATCATCACAAAATCATATAATAAAAGCATCCATCATATAGAAATCATAAAGCCATCGTCATATCACATCAAATGCATCTCATATATATATATATATATCACAAATTTCAAGTGTACAGTGAAGTCTAGTCTATAGAATACATAATCAACAATGAGCTACAATCATAATATACATCATTGAGGATCACAATGGAATCTATGACCTGCTACTACCAGAGTGAGCATGCCCAACAGGACCTGTACCACCACCACCCCCAGAAGGACCCGGATCTCTAGAATCTCTATGTGGAGGTTGTGTCACCCCCTCACTGACTGTCTATCTATGAGTCTGCCCAAATCTCGATGAGGCACAACTGACTTGACGCTCAACAGGCAATGCATCATGATATTGACCTCTATAGAACTCGGCCTCTCAGCCAACCCACAAAACCTCTCTCATATAATCACCTATGGAGGTGCCATCGGCCAATCTCTGGAGAGTCTTAGCTATCTCATGTGCCCTCTTGGCAATCTTCCAAGCACTATCTCGCTCCATTGTTAGGGTATCAACCTACATCTACATGGTGGCTAACTATCCCTATACCTGTGCTAAGGCCTATGTGTGAGCTTGTGCATGTGCCTGCATCTGGGTCTGATTCTGGACAAGCATACCTCGAGCCTGTACCAACTGCCCCTACAAAGTCTAGACCTGTGCCTATAGCCCAGCTGTCTGCCTCTATTGCCCAACTGTTGACACTGTCACTACCTACCTCTTGCGAGGCCTACTAGAAGAAGGAGCACTACTAATGGCTGGTCCTACCCCTCTGTATCCTCCACTACCGCCATCACTATCATCACTGCTGCTACCCAAACTATAGCTGTTCTCTGAGCCACTGTCGGATGAAGAATCATCTCCACCCCCACTGCCTATAGAACCCTTGCCCACATCCTTCTCTGCAGGTAAAGGTGTCGGCTCATTGGGGATAGTAATGCGAGGATGGGGGACCAATGCTAGGAATGCTGCGTAATCCTCTGTAATAGCTGCCTCTGAGATATCTCTCTGCATGTCCCAAGGAGATGGCTGTAAAGACCTGTATCCCTCTACAATAACATCATATGATAGTGTAGGAACCCAATCAGGAATATCCATCTGTCGTCATGCATAATGGGCTACACCTTGTGGCATGCACTGAACAATGCCATACTGTCTATATACTCAATGAAGCAAGAATCTCTCAAGAACAAATGGAGTCCGACCAATGAGGTACATAGAATCACAAAGAAACCCAAACACTAAACCATCCTCATCCCACTCCTCGCAGTCAAGGTATGGACACCAGATAACTATCTCAGTGTCATCAAAAACTTGTCTCCAATGCTCCAACTTGCCCATCTGGGCCTGTGTGAATCGACCACTATATCAGATAACATACAGTCTACCAGCTAGTCTATCTTCAACTAGAAATGGTCGATATATATCAAAATGCTCCCAAGCCCACACTTGTAACAGGGTCATCCCTACAGATAAACTACGTGCACCTAGGTACACAACCGAGTGTAGATCATGATAAAGATGCGCTAGCATGCACATCCCCCATGCATATCTGGTACTATGTACCATCATGATCTCAAGTGTCCTACCCCAGCCAACAAGGAATCCCTTTGATGTGTAATCAAGGAAAAGGAAACCTCCATTGAATCCAGCTAGCGCTGCTAGTAGTGTCACATAGGAATCCGCGATCCTCCGCCATCGAACGCTTGAACCCTCTATGTCCTGATCCTGAAAAACTCTATGGAGGGCATCTCTACTGCTGGTACCATGTGAATCATAAGTAACAATCTCCCCCATGAACGGAATGCGCAAAATACGCCACACATCCTCTGGTGTGATTGTCATCTCACCAGTGGGTAGATGAAAGGTGTTGTGGTCACTATGCCACCTCTCAGCCAATGTGGTCAAAAAACCCCAATTAATCCTAATCTGGGGCATATTAAGAAAGATCGTAAGACCACAATGTCCTATCACCTAAAGCTCATCTGGTGTCAGATGAGGTATCAAGTCTGTAGTCTGAGGAAACCTCTCTCGCATCTGGAGAGTACCCAGATCCTCCTATCATCATAACAAAAATTCTACAATCAGTGAACTATGTCAAGAAATCAAAGGTCATTCTACTATCAAGTCTATTCCAAAAGATTTGGTATGAATTTTTGATCAAAATTCATAGACGAACATCCAACCTCACCTATCATGAGGTTCATCAAAACATTATCTAGATCTCGTCTATCATGAGATTTATCAGATATTGAATCATTTCCTCACCTATCATGAGGATCATCAAGAAATAGGATTTATTCTCGCATATCATGATAGTTAGTTTTATTTAAATCATCAAATCCAACATCGAGAATTTGGATTGTCAATCAAAGCAATCAGGAGAATGGACATGATCGGAATTGACGAAATCAAACTTCATTAAATCAAAATTTTCAATTCTAACATAGAAGCGTTAAAACAGGCTTCCAATGTGCTAAAAGTCCTGAAGTGCTAATTTTTTGCATCAAAGCGCTACAATAGTCCGTCAAAGTGCCGCTTTTCTAGAAGCGCTGGAACAAACCCTGAAAGTGCTAATCCACTGACTCAAAGTGCTAAAATCCGGCTTCAAAGCGCTAATTCTTGACTCCTAAGCACTAAATCATTGAAAGCGCTACTTTATCGACTAGAAGCGTTAGAGTTTTAAACAAAAGCGCTAGACTACCTACTGGAAGCGCTACATCGGAATGTAAGCGCTATAGCGCAGCTTGAAAGTGCTAAAACTAACCTAGACATGCCTAGACGCTAAAAAGCATAAAAAATAGAAATGCATGAATTACGAGGAGGTCGAGGGGTACATACCGAAGGTCCATATGCAGGTGATCATCGGTGACGTCGAACATGCTCAAATCGGTGAGTGTGGTAGTGGAGAGGCATCTCACTCCAGCTGGCAAAGAAGTCTTTATCACTAAGAAATTTTGAACTCAAAAAGCACATACGATTTTGAAAATGACCTTTTAGCACTATTTATAATTTTTAAAAGGTATTTTTGGTGGATTTTATTACATTTTGATTAATTTTATCCATGAAATTAATTAAAACTCATCTGAGGGCTCTATTTCTTCATCATTTTGTTGGGAGATAAATTATTTTCTTATCAAAATCATCAAATTTTTGAAAAAATTCTAAAAATCATCACATCATTAATTTATCTCCCGAGGGGGCTTATTATTGGCAATCATCTAAAAATCAATGTCTGGGGCATGTCTGGGGCATACAAAATTATTTTTTTATTATCATCAATCTTGGCAGTAGCAGCAAAATTTTCTTCAAAGCAACGCGTAAACACATCACTTCGAAGAGGGGCAAAATGTATACACCTAGAAATTGGTCTGGAGCATTCCGATTAATTATCCTAATTTCCTCTACTATTGAATAAATAGAAATATTTATTTATATAGTTCACATTTAAATTCATACTAATTAAATAAACAAAATTAAATACTTTGATTTAATTATCAAATCCCTATTTTATTCTACCACATCGATTCTAAATTAATTTAATAAAGACCAAAACACTTTATTAATTTGAATCCAAGCCTCTCAAAGCTTTCCCTGTGCATTTCTACAGCTAGGAAATCTATAAATAAAGCATCATTGAACCAAGAAAAGGATCCAGATAGCAAGATTTTGCACTCTTACTCTGCAAGAATTCAATCATCAAAGCATCAAGCAATCAAGATTCAACCATGGCTACCTCTTGTAGCTGCAATTATCTGTTTCACATCAATATCATGCTAGTTTATTTGATTTATCGTTTAGCTTTGCATTATCATCATCTCGTTCTTCAGATAGTCATTTTAACAGTCTTATTTGCTTACACAATCTGAGAGCAATTAGGATTTAATAAATCTTTGAGGATAGAGAGCAATATGACGCTTTCAATTGATTACTATTTTGAATTTATTCAATTTGTTTAATCATTCATATAATGTCATATTAAGAGGTGTTTTGATCTTATTCATATATTCACACTTACACTTTGAAGTTCATGAAGAATTCCTTGCTAGGCTACTTTACCATTCTCCCAAATTTGTTTAGCAGATATCAGTATTTTTTTCAAAGACTCTAATGCAATAAAAATTCTTTAGCCTCATCTGGAGTATCCAGGGTCAGATTGATCTTATCCAATTTCTCAACATTAGCCAAAGCATTGGTTACTGGAGTGTATTCCATCCTTAAATTGTCACCAAGGAAGCCAAATATTTTGATTATCCCTTCCTTTAGCTTCTATAACATGAAAAAAAATCCTCTATGCACAGAGATGGCATTCCAAGTTGATATGTCTCTATCCATGGATACATTGTAAGTACTAGAAATAGCTGTCAACTGGAGCTCAATGGAATCCATAATATATTTTATACTTTGTGTGGCATCAAGCCATCTTATGCAATAGGCAAACACAAAATTAGCTTCAAATTCATAGGCCTTTACAAATTCAAGTCTCTTTTCTACATTGGTATGTGCCAAAGCACACTTTTCATGAAGGATCAATAGCCTTTTCTCGATCAGTTTCTCTTTAATTTCTTGTTTTCTTTTCTCACCAAGTTCGGTGGCATACTCCTTGAAGGAGTCTAATAGAATTTTTAAGTTTTCAACTCGAGTGAGAGATGTATCCACTAATGTATGAGGTGTGACATCATGCAAATCCTTTATGGCATATTCGATAAGTTCAGCTCCCTTCTGATGCATTTCCATGATTTCTCTTTTGTCGGATGCATGAAATACATCACCTAACACCATTTTATGTATAGGAGAAATCTTGTTCAGATCTGTATAGCCTTGATTCATGGGAAGTTGTAGGAGTACTGGAGGAACTACTAGCTAGAATATGATCTGCTTAGATAGCAGGCCTTTCAAGACATAATCATCAAATTAGGATTCTTTGGTGGAATTTTGTGATTCCACAACCTATTGAGATAATTCTCCATTCTTTCCAGCAAGTTCACCTAATTCCTTATTTCTCTCTTCTTCATTAGCTTTCTCTTTCTTTGATCTCTTTTCTTCCATCTCCTTTTCTTCTATTTTTTCATCTTCTATCTTTGCCTCTTCTTTTTATTCTTCTTTGTCATCTTCTCTCCTCTCTTCTTTTGTTGTGTCTCATTCCTCTTCAAAGTTTATCGGAAGGGTGACATTATGAATCTTTGCTTCAACATTTTCTTCAACCTATCTTTCACTTTTCAGAGCCTCATTAGTAGCATTAATTTTTGATAGAACATTTGTACTACCTATTTCTGGAAGGATATCAAATTCATTCATTTCTAGAGGTAATTTTTCATCAACAGTACTAGAAGGAGGATCTTCGTTGACTTCTATAGAAGTTTATTTTCTTGATTCAGGTGTCGTATTAGATGCACAAAGCATACCATACTTTTTAGTTGTACTTTTGATAGTATTTATTGTTTCTTTCCTTATTCTTTTGATTTCCTTCTTATACTTGGTCATCAGAGTATTAACTCTCTTCTTCATCTAGAACTTGTTAGCACAAATCTTCTTCAAAGTTTCCAGATCACCCAAAGACAGAGGATGCAATATCCTTATATGCCTTAGCTCTTATTTTCTCTTCCAACTCAACTGCCTCTGCTCTTATCTTCATTAGGACATCCCACAATGTTTTAGGTACATCACACTTAACATTATCCCACTTAGCTTCCAATATATAACATATTTAATGATATCCATTGTTATTGTTTCATTATCTTCTTCATCTACTAAGTTATACACTTCTGCAGTGGGTTTCATCATATTTTCTTGATGCACTAAATTGTTCACCAAGGCTTCTAGTTTGAGAGGGGTGTCAGGTTTTACCAGAGAGACATTTTATTCTACCTCGTCCAATGAAGCCTCTTCTACGACTCTAGCCTTCTTTGCATCAACTTCATGATCACTAAAATCCTATTCATCAACATCCTCTAAGGATGATACATAGTGAACTTTCTTCGATCCAACACTGGTTTCTTGAGATGCACCTTCACCAAAGGAAATGCTTACCCTTCTTTTCCTTATCAACTTAGACTTTAGGTCTTCCTCCTCTTCCTCCTAGTCCTCAGTAACGCTAAAATTCTTCTCCCTTGTATTCTTTTCTTTTCTTCCTCATTTAGAAGGCACTACCAAAGGAACACCTTTTCTCTTGCCTAATCTCATAGTGGGTCTGGAAGCGGCCAGGCCTGTGCCTTTTTCAGAGGTGTTGGGATCAATCTTTATTGAATTCATTCCAAAATCTAGTTTGGAAGAAGGGATCCTACCAGATCTCCTTACGCTAGGTCATTCTCTAGAATTTTTTTCTCCATAGGATCTTCCTTGTGCTATCTCTTCATCTATGTAACTAGATTTTCTAAGAATTTCAGGTTACATTTTTCTTCCTTGTAGATTTTTTGTGCTCCAAATTAACTTCCATAGACATTTCTACATATCTACCAATCTGAGGTTCATTAGTATCCTTTGGACTTTTCAATAATAGTTGCACATAACCTTCAGCTTCTTCTTCTATGATTTCATATCCCAAGGGTTGAATCTAGATAGTCTGAGGTTCAACCGATTCAACCATGCACTCATCAAAAGAGACATGAATATTGATGTCATTCTTATACTTTTCAACAATCTTCCTTGGAATTCTATCTCTCTCATTCATATTTTTCTTGAATACAAGAAATAATTTCGTTAAGGCATTTTGTATGTTCTTCATATCACCCAACTTATACATATGATCAAAAATTTGATGGGCAACCAGTTGGGATGAGTCCCAAAAAACTATTTCAATTTTTCCCGAAAGCATTCTAAGAAAATAGAATAACAGGAAAACAATCGTAGAACAAAACCTAAAAGGATACTTATTCTCCTTTGACATTCTCAAGTTCTCAAATAGATGTTGTCTGAGAAGCTCACATAGATCATAATCTACACCATTTGTAACCATGTCAAAACCAATATAGATTGATGTGGTAGACATGGAGTTATGTCTATTGGTGAAGTAGATTTTATGTTCAATCATTAAGGATCTGTACTTCATGGCTAGATTAGTGATAGGATTTTGTTTAGAGCCCTCTTATTATATGTTGCACCAGTGAGATCCATCGCTACTTCATTTTTCACTACTTTCAGCATTGGTACTTGTCTGGTGTCATAGATTCAGATGATAGCTTTGATCACTTCGTTAGTTATCAAATGCATCTCATTGGTCCACAAGAACTAATCATGCATTCCACTAAGGACTAGTTTAACATACTGATCATCCAAAGTGGAATAGAGATTAGGGAAGTTGTTCCAACAATCCAATTTCTTTGTCACAAGATTTGAGTACTCAGGTTTCACCATGAAATTGTCTCTAGTGATTTCATTTATCCATATGCCAATCAATTTGGTGTGATTTAATTCCTCACTCATAGCCCTAATGTACATATCAGTATCCTCTCTAGGCATGATGCCATGAGGAATCGAAGAGAAAGCGCCCATAGGGTTGTCTTCAAAAACCTTCATTGATTATTTCTTATAGCAGGGTTTGGGTATTTCTATTGTATTTACAACTACATGGGTTTTTATTTTATATATACCGAGCTCTTAATAGATTCAGAAATAGAAATTTCACAAGCTCACAACGACACAAAATCAAAAAATACCACTTTCTTTCGCAAAGGGCCAAAGCTAGGGTTTGCACAAGTCACACTTAAAATCACCCCAATTTTCTCTAAATCTCTCTTCACCTCCTTCAAATACACAAGTGATTGAAATGACTTTACAATTTTTCTTTATAGATCAATGTGATGCCCTAATTTACATTAAATGTGATGAAATTTGAAAAGCTAGCAAAAACCTTTCAATTGTGTTGAAAAACTTTAATATGCTCTACAAGTGAGCATACATTCACTTTTTCTTCTGGTTTCTTTTTCAAAACCTCTGCTTATTTATCTCTTACAACATCTCCTCATGCCAAAGATTGACACACCCGAAAGTAGGGGGTTCAAAAGTTTTTCTGCTAAAGCTCCCCCTAAGACCTTGCTAGGTCTAATTCCCAGAGGAATTTTCTACACCTATTGAGGGCACATATGCATCAAAAGATTTTGATTCTTCTTTCTATTTACATTTCTTGCTTAACTTCCTCTTTGTCAACTTTATTCACAAGTTCATTCTTCTTTATCGGAGCAGATTGTTTTCCCTTCTTACTTCTGTATACCTTTGAAATATGTCCTGGTTTGTTGTAATTATAACAAACAACATTTCTTTGATTTTTTTGACTTCCATTAAACATTGGTTTTCACTTATTTTCTTTATGCCCATACTTGTTGCAAGTATAGCAATAACCAGCAATTGATTCATTCTTCCTTCATTAAACTAGTTCATCATCTAAGTTTTTCATTCATTAGCTCTATGTCTAATCTTATTACAAGCATATCATTGTTTGGAGAAGGAACCAAAGAACTGATTCATCTAACTTTTGCATTCAGTTTCCTTATGACCAAACTTGTTGCATGAAAAATAAGTTCCATTGAAAGAAGGATACCTTTGAGAATTTGGTTGTCTAATAGGTGGTCTTCCTTTTGGATGCCTTGTCTATTTTCCCTTATTTTGAGTCTTTTGATTATCTACAGATTTTGAGCTTTCACCTGCTTCTAATCCCAATCCACCTTTGTCATTAGATGCTTTATGCCCTGTAATCAGCTCATCAGGCTTAGAAGAGATTTCCTTGAAACTATCTTCATAGAATTTTTCTCTTTCTAGTTCTGCTCTTAGGTTCACCACTTCTTGTTCAAGCCTAGAAAATTCATCAGACTTTCTCTTCACCTCTGCATTCAAGAATTCTTCAATTCTCTTCTTTTCTTCCACGTGTAACTTTAGTCTGGTAACATCTCCATTTTCTTGTTTCAATTGCTCACTAACTTCTCTATGTCTCTCTTTGAATTTATTTAATTTCTCTTTCAACTTCCAAATGCATTCATTTGCTTCATCAAGATTTACTTTCAGATATCTATTTTCATTTTAAGCTTTTTCAAGGTCATCAAGGGAAATCTGGATTTTTGCATTATCATCCATTTGTTCAATCTTCAATATCTCCTTCAAGTTGTTAGGCTTCTCTAGAGGAAACAAGCTTTGATACCAACTGTTAAATATCCAAGATACTAAGAGGGGGGTGAATTGGTATCTTCTTAAACTTATTGAACAAATACCATCCAATTAATTCAGTGCATAAGATAATTAAGATAAGCAAAAGCATTAACTGAACATGAAGCACATATCACAAGAACACCAATATTTTTTACGTGGAAAACCCAAAATTGGAAAAATAATAATGAGGATTAACTCACAATATAGTATAACTAGTTATAAGATATTACAAAAAGGTGGCTCACTGCTAGCACTCCATGTCCAAAAATGGAGGCTCATTGCCTACAAAATATAGAAACAAAATGGCTTACAGCCAAACAATGAACTGATGTAAGTACACCTCAAAGTGCAGGTTCAGTTCCTTTGAAGCTCGATAAATTCACATGCCAGCAGATCAATGTTCGCTCTTTTTGCATCCACACTTAATCTACCAACATTCGCAAACACAATTTCTCTAAACATCTATCTCCAAAGACATCTTGTATATATATATATATTTGATTTTCCCATAAGTAACAATCAAGTTAGCTCTAATTAAACATAAAAATTCTCACAATAAATTCAAACATGTGGCATGAAACTACATATCAACATGAATTACACAAAAAATATTTAATCCATTGCACCTTCAACCACTTATTAGGTCGGCCAGAGATAGACCTAATAAAAAAATTATAAACAACAAAAATGATGCCAGTGACAACCGTGAGCATTTGTACACATGAGATTATGTCCATGGATGATTTTATCAACCAAAAACCATTTCCAAAAATTTGAAGTAATAACTATCATCGAAGGGGAAATTCGGAGCAAAATACCTGAGGATGAATCTACATTACCGATTCAAAATACCGGATCAACATGACTTTGAATCATGCAGTTGCAACTCATATATCATGCTGACATCAATGACAACAAAAGCTATATAAGAGATGTGTTCTTCTTCATTCTTCCAACACCAATAAATGGAAGGGTGGTACATATAAATGAAAAATAGATGATACATTTGAATGTAACACACATGATTACACCCCTTCCCATAGGTTTGGCACTTGAGCCATTACAAAACCAAATAGATTAAAATACATGTTTGATCAGAATAAAATTCAGATAGCCATGATATAGATAGCATTTTGTGTGAGCTTATATGACAGTTGCACCCTTAAAGGTTTCAAGCCTCGGTCTAGCTCGAAAGGCTAGTCGATAAGGCTCCATCTTAGACACTTCTTATGCAAAACAGGTTGTAGGTGATGTGACCCCAAAAAAGGTGGTCCATAAAATACTACATTCGGCTCAAGGCCATACACACAGTCATAGAGAAATACATATTTACTGTGCTTATCAAAATTTTAACAAAATGAAGTTACTACCTATATGAAAATGGTAATAAAATCTAATTTGTTTCTAAGGAAACCGATTTACCTCAAAAATTGAGTTTTTTGAATCAAGATTGCCTCTAATTCTTCCACCTCTACGAGCTCTTTTCTACGATTTTTCCCCCAATTCCCTATTATTTTTCCCCACTGTATATTCTAAAATGGAAATAATTTTTCCATCTTGCATGTGGTTGGGGCGATGTCATTATGGCTTTTTCTATCATAGTCGTCGGCCTCCATTTTTTAATATTGCCTTAATGTTTTGGTAGGCCATGTCCTTCATGCGTCACCTTCTAGATTTTCTTGATTTCCACACAGTCTGATATGATATTATCAGTTATCAAATTTGAATTCAAATGATTATAAATATATGTGTTTACATATTTATATATATACATATATACATATATCTATGTATACACAAAAAATATATAGATTGATCTTTTACTCTTGATCCTGATTTTACTAACACTAGTTCATCCTAAATCATCTCCTCTGCTAGTCATTTAATTAAATTCATCATATTTCATCTATTAATTAAATAGATCAAATTTATTTGATTAAGTCATCATCTCCCATTAATTAAATAAATAATTTTGTTTAGTTAATCCTATAGTCCATTATTTAATTAAATAATTCATTTTATTTAATTAATCTCTAAAGTCATCTCATTTAAATTAAATAGATTTATATTTATTTGATTTAAAACTAACACTATTCTCTTTAATTAAATAAATTAAACTTTATTTAATTATGTCTAAATTCATATTCCTCTCAACTTTGATTTAAATCAATCCAAAAATTAAATCAAATTGTCACATAAGCTAATCTCCTTTTAAATTAATCAAATCCTAATTAATCTTAATTTTAATCTCTCAAATCCTCTAGCTTTTGCAGCTTGCACAAGTAAATCATTTTATTTTATTTATTAAATCTCCTATTTTCTCTCAACATGGCATCAAAGAGGGAATATTCTTCAAATTCAAAAATCCGTCCAAAAGTATGTGTACATCCAAAAAGGCATTAAAAGGCCTCTTACATGTCCTTTTCCTTGAGCCAAGTGACATTAACTCCATTTATTTATCCCTCCAACTTGTCATTTCATCAATTTCAAATATTCACCTAATAGCATTTATGTGCTTATTCATCAAAATGTGCTCCACCTTTGTCCACTCACATGTTGACAAGTTGTCTTTTGCTATTGGTTGGTATTTTTTCCCACATTCATCCCTTTTACCTCTCTCTCCATTATTCTTTTCTATAGATAGAAGGCTTTTATTAGGATTTTGGATCCACAATCTTAGGCATTTGATCCACAACTTCATGCAACATTACCATCTTCAAGTTTTGAGCAATATCCATCCATATTTATCCATTTTCATCCATTTTTTATATTGTCATAGTTAGGTTATGGAGAAATTTCGCCAAGGAGCATCAAATATTCACCATTGATCATCAAGTTTGCAAGGAATTGGGAAAGGATCATTTTCCACACCAAAATGGCACCAATTCCCCCATGGGATTGAGGGTTTGATCATTTAAATAGGATTTAATAGCTTCTTTTATTTTGTTCTTCATATTATTTCTTATTTTTCATGTTTCAAATAGATTTCATGGGAATGTTTTTTCTAAATTGTATACTAGACTAATT
>VCHN02000014.1:155151311-155322445 GCA_007115665.2 Sequoiadendron giganteum | reverse complement strand
ATCAAAATTATAATTTTTCTGGAAAGTATCACGCTAGTTCTCGGCGTGTTTTTCTTGTAGTGCTTCCATTAAAATTTTTAGCGCTTCTGGTCTCTATTTTAGTGCTTCTGGTCATTGTTTTAGCACTTTCAACTTTAGCGCTTCCGGTCACTACTATAGCGCTTTCGGTCACTGTTTTAGCGCATCGGGTGTTTTAGCGCTTCCATGCCAAACTTTGGCGCTTCGGGGTCCTGTTTTGGCGCTTTCAGGTTTTAGCGCATCAGGTAACTGTTTTAGCACTTTGATGCAAAATTCCAGCACTTTTGTAAAAATCAATCTAGATCCGACGTATCCGCGGCCAAATTTTATTTTATTTTCTCACAGTTGGACTAAAATTGATCAATCTAGGATAGTCACTTCAAAGTTTACTAAAATTGATCAACCTAGGATAGTCACTTCAAAGTTTTTCTAAAATTGATCAATCTAGGATAGTCACTTTCTTGTTTTTATTAAAGCAAATCTATCAATCCTAGGATAGTCATCACATTCTTACAGTAGAAGTTAAAAAGAACATCATGATTTCTGTGAAGCAACACCTTCACATAGATTAGAAAATTTCTTTTTGGGCTTTTAAAACAAGACAAACTTATATGTTGTGCTTGTGGTGATTAGGCTTATGCTCTCCCCTTAACTGGGTGACCAAAGTGTCAGATTCACGTTTACTTCATGTCATTTACGCTTTATTAAATCCTTTAGCAGGCCTGCCGTAGTGGGAAAATGTACTCACCCTACGGGAACAACCTAAGTGGGAACAACCAAAGCCAGGTTTTCCAACCCACTATAATAAACATGCAAGTTGTTGATGAAAGTCCAACTTGATAGTAGTGAGCAAGATAACCATCCCCAAAATCTTTGTTCTAAAGATTGGGAGGTCTCCTGAGGGAGTTTATCTATTTTCCACACCGAACGGAACCCTATCTACGAACCATAGAGTAGTTTTCTCCCTAAGTCAATATCCATACATTGTCATACTCGTAGTGCAAGGGGAGGGAAGAATCTGCCCCCAAGACACTCACCATATAATTACCAAGGACCGCTTGCTCAAGGGATTCGGTATCCAGCTCCGTCACTTTGAGTATGCGCCTGGCAATGACAAAAACACGGGCGCCCTCTAGGGGGTGACACTGCTGTGTGAGTCAACGTAATTCAAGATGTGGGATTGTGAGTATAATGATGACCTACTTGTCCTTAAGTGTGAGTTCGTTTGATTTGTGTACAAATTGTTAAAACAACCCCTCAAAATCAATAAAGATCATTCATGATTTTTGAACATACACAATCTTTTCAGTTTTAAAACACTTATTTAAAATCGCTTGTCGTGTTTTAACAAATTTATTTAAATCAGATTTAAAGATCATCCTGAAAATGTCAAGTCAAAACAAATCAAATAATCCATGCTGCGAAAGTGGAAGTCCACCACATTTGTCAAGAGAAAAATCAAAGTCACAAAACCCAAGAAACCTCTCAGTTATAGAAATAAATTGAGGAGACAGCGTTTTCTATTTCAAAATCGGAAACTCTTCTTACAACATAGAACATTCATTCACCGATATCACGATTTTGCTAGGGGTCACACATTAGATTACGCGGTAGAACCGCTCTATTCACGAGCCTTCTTTCAAAGAAGAGCTCTCACACAATTCCACAACCGTAGTCAACGAATTCATCCTTCTTATCTTCTGCAATCCCTAATACAGTATGCCACAAGGCCAAATCAAATTTTACAATAGAGAGTTGTAAACTTCTATTTTTAAGCATTCTGGAAAACTTGTTTCAGTGCTTCTGGTCTCTGTTTTAGCGCTTCTTTGAAATAGTGCTTTTGGGCACTGTTTCAGCACTTCCAATCCATTTTGCAGCGCTTTTGGTATAATAGCGCTTTTGTAAAGCAGTGCTTCCATCATTTTCTACAGCGCTTCCAAGCATTGTTCTAGTGCTTTTTGTCAAATAGCGCTTTTGTCACCTATTTCGGCGCTTCTGGACTTTGTTCCAGCGCTTCTGGGAAATAGCGCTTCTGGTCTCTGTTTTAGCGCTTTTAAAACAAAGAGTTCAAAATTTTTACCAGTCCATCAGTCTGACATTTTATCCACATTTTTCATCAGAATCAATTTTTTTCTTATCAGAATCACTGTCTAGGAACCAAAGTCAGAAAGGTTTATACAAATTTCCAAACTTATCAACTGAAACAAGATCTTGCAAATCACAAAGTGTCAGAAAATCAAATACACAATCAATTACTACACTAAAGTTTCATTATCAGGATACTATAATCCTTCATCACGAAACGAAGTATAGTGATTAAACTTTTTAAAATATTGTCTCACAATAAGATCAGTCATCTTATTTCGACTTTGTTTAAAAAGGTTCAATTGACACTATCCCGCACATAAGATCAACATTTCAGAAGAAAGGGAAAAAATTCGTATGCCAATCTTAACTAGGTACCAAAAATAGAGAAAATTAGAGCAAGAAATTTTAAAATCACAAGGAATGGCAGAAGAAAATCCTTGGAATAATCTGAACCATAATGATAAGAATGAAATAACTCCGGAAGATATCCAAGCGGCTCAACAAGATCCCAAGTTTCACATATTTATGGAGAAAATTCTAGAACAAGATATGGAAAAATATCTTTTAATGTTAGCCGAATTAGGGGCAAAACTTCCAAAAGATTTTGATGTAAACCGTTTGAAAGAAACACCGGAAGTGAATGAGACTGAGATACCACAATCTACGCAAACAATAGATCTGGTTGCTACTTTAACATCACAAATG
This sequence comes from Sequoiadendron giganteum, assembly GCA_007115665.2. Taxonomy (NCBI): domain Eukaryota; kingdom Viridiplantae; phylum Streptophyta; class Pinopsida; order Cupressales; family Cupressaceae; genus Sequoiadendron; species Sequoiadendron giganteum. Next base: position 155,319,634 of record VCHN02000014.1, on the reverse strand, counting down.
AAAATGTTATAACAACAAATACAAGATATGATGAAAGGGACTACCAAGAGATATGCGATACAAGACATTTGTCCTTATCCTTTCGATGCAATGGTCGGCTTGATACCTTTCCCTAGACATTGTGAGATTCCAAAATATGATAAGTATAATGGAAGAACGGATCCAATTGATCACATCAGAGAATTCAAAACAATGAGTTCGGAATTTTCCCAAGAAGAGACATACTTAATGAGACTATTCCCAAGGAGTTTGGGAGGATCATGCATGGAGTGGTTTTCAAAGTTAAAACTCGATATCATAACTTTTGAGGAACTAGTCAACAGATTTATCTCTCAATAGTCCTTCAAAATCCAACACGATGTAACAATCAAGGATCTTTATAATCTAAAGCAAAACAAGGGGGAAAAATTCTTATCTTTTCTCCAAAGATGGCGACGCTTGTTCGCTAGATATCCTAGATCCATTCCTGAAGAGGAAAAGATGGAATTGTTCAATGAAAACTTGACAAAAGAAATGAGTTATAGATTGGAACTACAATGTCCTCCCACATTTGAGAAAGTGATAGAAAATGGTCTTCAGATCGAAGAGGCATTATTCAAGAGACGAGTTATCAAGCATTTTAATGAAAAAAAAACAACACAAGTAACTCCTCAAATCAATACTCAAGAACCGAAATACAAATGATACAACAAATGATCCCCAAAACATCAAACCGGTTTTTAATTTGACCGCGTCCACATCAAAGAATCAGAATAATGAGCAAAATGTCAAGTCAAATACCATACAAAGCAATGAAATCATAAAACCACAGTTGTATCAAAAACCATCAAATCGGCGAAGGTTCACACCTTTGGGTCAAAAAATGGAATCAACAATGAAGGAACTAGTTACCAAAGGCCTTCTCACTGCAAGTGAAGCTAGGTTTTGGGATCCAAAAATCAAACCATCATGGTGGAATGACGTGGATTATTGCAACTATCATAATAACAAGGGTCATAAAACAAATGACTGTATGGAATTGAAACATGCAGTACAAGATTTGGTGGACAGCAACAAAGTGTATGTGGAAGGACCTCAAAATAACAATGATCATTCGGCCTTCAAAGATCCTTTGCCAAATTATGACAAAGGTGCATCATCCTCAAACAGCAAAGGAAAGAACGCCAATCATGTCTATGACACAACAATCCTTTGTCTATCTGAAGTCAAACATGATCATGCAGTTGGTGATAATATTGATGAAAACAAAACCAACAACATTACCTCTTTGGATTTACTCCCAAGCACGCAAAACTCTGATAATCAAATAAATGTCTTAAAAATCAAAGAAAATCAAGAACATCAACCCGCCAATGTGTTAACTAGGGGGCAATCCAAAGTAATGTTAAAGGGAATTGGCTCCACACATGCAGTTCCACCTCCATCGCATTATGATGTTATCAATCAAATGCAAAACACCCCCTGAGAGAATCAAGCACATCAATTGGAAAACATCATGACTAGGGGGCAAGCCAAGGTAGTACTAAAAGGCGTAGGATCTCAACGTGCGGTTACACCTCAATCTTATTATAATATTGTCGATCAATTGCAAAACATCCCCGCACAAATATCGATACTAGAACTCCTTAAGTTGTCACCATCACATAAAGAAGTTCTCGAACAAGCATTAGTTGCCACAATCGTACCAAATAATCTGGATGTTTTTCAATTCCAAGCTATGGTGGGACATCTAACTACCCTGCATTGTCTATCATTCTCTCAATAGGATGATGTCTCATTAAACCATCTGCATAACACAGCATTGCATATCGAAGTATGTATCCATAATCATCGTGTTAAGAGAGTTCTAATAGATGGGGGAGCTGGTCTGAACATTTGCACCCTCAAATTAGTCTGTGCACTAGGATATTCCAAAGACGCTATTGATGCTCAACGGAAAATGACCATCAAAGCATATGATGAAGAGGAAAGATCGTCCAAAGTTTTAATTGTATTACCCATTCAAGTGGGGCCCATGATGAAGCATATAGCATGTCAAGTATTAGAAAGAGAGTTGACATATAACATACTCTTAGGATGACCCTGGATTCATGAAATGCAGGCCGTACCTTTGACATACCATCAATGCCTGAAGTTTCCAGTAAATGGACAAGAGGTGACTATAGCTGCTGATTATAATCATCCACAACATTGTGACACATTAAGACTATCTCAAGACACCTTGTCCCTCACAACAGGGAAGCTTCAAGTTCATCATCATCCAAGAACGAACAAAGTCCAAGCATCACTACCAAGTGGGTGCAAAAGAAAGGTAAAGAAAAGGAAACAAGTCATGTGGAAACAAAAAATTCGGATACACAAACTTCTCTATCAGACAAATTTCAAAATCAAGTTCAGTTGACAGATAAAGGAATGGGACAGTACTCAATGGAGCAATCACTTAACTTATCACAGTTAATGCCATCTCCTAGGAAATATGGTCAACCATCAATGATCAAACCTCCAACATCTTTACCTAGCACAGTTCTTCAAGAAACATTTGTAAAATCTAGAACCATAGCAGAAGAAACGGACAATAAAGCAATCATGGATTGGCTTTACAAGGATAAAGAAACATCAACATCAAAGATCGGTATCAAAAATATTAGCATCAACACAGACAAATATGGAAAAGGAAAGGCTATTCTTGAAAAGATGGGTTATGAAGGACAAGGACCCATTGGATTAAGAAAGGAGGGAATCTCAGAACCTATTACACCTCTCACTCTCCACACAAAAGAAAAGCCAAGACTAGGATATTCTGAGGAAGAAAAATAGGAACTCAAGGAGAAGGTTGTAGAAAGAATTCTTCAACTAAGAAATTGCTCTGAAACTAATTCCAATGAGTATGAATGGGATTCATTATAAGATGTACCTTTATGGATATTCATTGTGATATCATCCAACAATATACACCCACATGTAAGGAGGGCCAAGGCTCTAGGTCTAGACCAATCGTGGAAGAGTCACTAAATATCGATGATTCAAGTGGGGACGAACAGACCTCGAGCAAACTAGACAATCTGGAAGAAAGTACCATCATGGATCTCGATATTCCAACAAATGACTATGACAATGTGACTGTCCTCACCCTTACTTCCATTGACCTAAATCAATCTGATGATACCATGCCATTAATCCATCCAGAACTTATTGATTGGGAACCTATCAAACCATTGACTGTACCAAAATTTGCAAATGATGATGCCATCGTGCGTTTCCTATGTCATACCGGAACTGATACAAATGCTATCTATAATACTCATAACAATACGACTCAGCTGGAGGGTGTCAAATCTTCCAGTTGCAAAATTGACAGCAAGGAAAATAGATCTAATGGTGAAAACCATTCTATGGCAGCATTAGATCTGGAAAAAGTAAAAATAAAGAACGCATCCAACGGTGAAAACCTTTCTAAGGCACTAAAGGATGGAAGATTTCACACTCTCCCAGAACACTATCATGAGCGATCATCAATTCTGGTCGAACCTACACAATCAATGGACATTGGAACAGAAGAGAAGGCAAAAGTTCTACATCTAGCAGAATCAATGACTGATCAAGAGAGGCCGGAATTTATCAATTTCTTTAAAGCAAGATGTATCAACTTCGCTTAGTCATATTCTGATATGCCAGGCTTAGATCCAAATCTGCTTATGCATCATTTATCTTTGCCAATAGGAATTAAGCCTGTTAAGCAAAAATTAAGAAAAATGCATCCTCACATTGCATTAATGGTAAAGTCAGAATTTAAAAAAATAATTGGATGCTAAATTCATAAGGTCTATAGACTATGTTGAGTGGATATCGAACATAGTACCTATTTCAAAACCAGACAACAGCATCAGAATCTACATGGATTTCAGGGACCTAAATAAAGCATGTCCAAAGGATGATTTTCCACTACCCAACATTGACATCATCATGGACTTAACAGCTGGACATGCCATGTTGTCAATCATGGATGGTTTCTCAGGATACAATCAGATAAAAATAGCTCCAGAAGATCAGGAAAAGACAGCTTTCACATGTCCATGGGGGACCTTCTGCTGGAACGTCATGCCATTTGGTCGAAAGAACGCAGGAGCTACATATCAATGAGCTATGACGACAATTTTCCATGATATGATGCACACCTTCATGGAAGATTACGTGGATGAAATCTTGGAAAAATCTACTACTAGGGAAGGGCATTTGCATATCCTTGACAAAATCTTCACACGAATGGAGAAATTCAATGTTAGGTTAAACCCTAAGAAGTGTGTCTTCGGGGTTACATCAGCAAAGCTGCTAGGGTACATTGTTTCAGAAAAGGGCATTGAAGTGGATCTAGTAAAATTCAAAGCTATAATGGAGATGCCACCTCCTAAGAATATAAGTCAACTCCAATCATTGCAGGGAAGGCTCCAGTCAATCAAAAGATTCATCTCTCAGCTGGCGAATAAAAGTCATCCTTTCAATCATCTATTGCATAAAAATATAGTTTTCAACTGGGACGAAGGGTGTGAAATGACATTCAGTATGTTCAAGCAATATCTAATGTCGCCACCCATTCTCATGCCACCAACAGAAGGAAGACCCCTCATATTGTATATTGCTACAACAGATATCTCATTGGGGGCACTTTTAGCACAAGAGGATAATGAAGGAAAAGAGCACGCCATCTATTACATCAGTAGAACTTTAAATGGATATGAAATAAACTATACATTCATAGAAAAGTCATGCTTAGCAATGGTGTTTGCTACTCAAAAACTGAGACACTACATGTTGACTCACACAATCAGGTTAATTGCAAAGATCAGCCCTTTGAAGTATCTACTAAGTAAAGTTGCCTAACAAGTAGACAGGTGAAATGGGTTATGCTCCTAAGTGAATTCGACATTCAATATGTCGAAAGAAAGGCAATCAAGGTACAAGAAATTGCTGAACAGCTAGTTGAAGCACCTCTACCAGATGATCGCCCAATGACAATGGAATTTCCAGATGCAGACATTATGACAACAATGCCACAACAATGGATACTATATTTTGATGGATCGTATACACAATGAGGATCAAGAGTGGGAATCTTGTTCATCTCTCCCCAAGGACAAACAATTCTAAAATCATATAGACTCATGTTTCAATGTACAAATAATGTCGTAGAATATGAAGCATTGATTATTGGGGTCAAAACAACAATTCAGTGGAATATCAAGGACTTACAGGTATATGGGGACTCTCAACTAGTCATTTATCAAGTGAATGACGAGTATCAAACAAAAGATGAAAAGTTGATGCCCTACAAGCAACAAATAGATTATCTGAAACAATCTTTTGCCAATATCCAGTTTGACCAAATTCCAAGAGCTGAAAACAAAGCTGCAGACGCCATGGCTACAATTGCTTCACTACTACAATTGCCTGAGAAACATGTTTTTTATGAGTTTATGGTAGAACAAATATCATGTCCTTCCCATTACAATCCAGAATCCGCTACCATCTGCCATATCGAAACCACCGAAACCTCCATCTATGAAACAATTTATGCCTATCTAAAAAATGATGTCCTTCCTCCTGATTTATCTCAGAACCAAAAAAGAAACTTCATCCGCCAATCCACAAGACATACTTTGATATCTGACATACTTTATCGTCGAGGTCTTGATGGTACCCTACTTCGATGTCTAGAACACAACGAGTCTGAAACGGCCCTACGAGAGGTTCACGAGGGTATTTGTGGCACTCACTCGAGTGGAATGACTCTTGCTAAGAAACTCCTCCAGTTGAGATATTATTGGCCATGCATGGAGAACGAATCCTATCGATTTGTCAAGAAATATCAAAAGTGTCAATTTCATAGCAATTTGATTCATGCACCAGCACAAGAACTACATCCCTTTACAACAACATGGCCTTTTTGTCAATGGGGCCTAGATCTGGTAAGAAAAATCAATCCATCTTCATCTAATGGACACAAGTTCATTATTACGGCTACGGAATATTTCACTAAATGGATTGAAGCAGTACCTCTTACTACCATCACTGGGAAGTAGATCTCCTCTTTCATTTTGAACTACATCATATGTCGGTATGGAATCCCTTAATCCATTATCACTGATAATGGATGACCATTCAAGAATCAAGATGTCAAAGAACTATGTGATGAGTTTCATATCCAACATCGGTTTTCAACACCGTACTATCCTTAAGGGAATGGCCAAGCAGAGGCCTCAAACAAAACCATACTCAAAATTCTCAAAAAGACGGTTAACGATGTTGGACGTGATTGGCATGTTCAACTCAACCTTGCACTATGGGCCTACAGAACAAGCATCAGAACACCGATGGGAGCAACACCACTTGCTTTGGTATATGGATCATAAGCCATATTGCCCATTGAAGTTTAAATTCCATCCCTTCGTGTATCACTCAGAGGTATCATTTTAGATGAAGACAATAGAGTATCTAGACTGCAGGAACTGGAATTGCTAGATGAGTGTCGTCAACAAGCTGTTAACCATCTAACAACTTATCAACAGAGGATGTCAAGAAGTTACAAGCACAGGGTAAAACCAAGGGTCTTTCAGGTTGGTGACTTGGTCCTAAAAGAAAACCCTAGGAATCAACAAGATAGAGAAAAGAAAGGGAAATTTGAGCATAATTGGCTTGGTCCTTTTGTCATCACATCAGTGTATGGATCAGGAGAATATCAGTTATCAATGTCAGAAGGGGATATGTTTGATGAACCTATCTACAGTATTCATCTCTAAAAATTATATGCTTAAAACTCCTAGTGCATGGGGAAAATTTTTAAAAATTTGTTTCATTGGTGAAAACCTGGCAAATAAGCATCTTGGCAAACACAAAAATACAAAAAAAATAGAAAGTACATAAAAAAGAAAGAAAAACAGAAAAATGAGAAAATACAAAAAAACACAAAGGGTGTAATCAAAGCATATGGTGAAAACCTGGAAATAGGCGTCGTATGTGATTCTAAGATTAGCTTTCCCATCTATTTAGATATATGTCAGGATCATTCGTCTAAAGGTCAGTATCAATGCATATCATATCATTCGTCTGACCATCATTACATCCATTATCAAAATCATGTCACATGGTCAACATATCACTCCATAGCTTGGGGGCAACATCTGGATATCATTAGGGGCAATACAAATGTATCAATTTCACCAAAGGGCAACACAACAGTATGGAAAAAAATCAAAAATAAAAATCAAAGCGCAATATCAATCATCGTCAGAAGGCATCAACCATCCATATCATATCGAAAATCCAAAAACATGTCAAAAAAAGGTAAGTCTGAAAAAGCAACATTCAAAAACATAGGTCTGTGTTAGTCGAACTACGTGGTCTCTACATGTGTAACGTAGGCAAGGCTAATCTTAAATCAGCCCCCGAGACCCCTAAGATAGGTTACTTGGTTAGGTCTTTAGTCAAAAATCTCGAAAATCCAAAAACATGTCAAAATCAGGATGGATGATCTACAATCTGAATAATGAATGGAACACTCTAAGTAAACAATGAATAAATTGTACTTTTTGATTATCATTTCTTTCGAGTAACTCAATGATGTATTGAACTAGAGGAACAAGGAAAAAGAATGATATTTTTATTGTCTACTGTCTGTACGTTAATCATATAAATGTGTGAATTGTCGGGGGATGTGCTATGCAAAGGTATCACCGATGACATTCAGAATTCACACATTGAAATGATTAATCCCTGCTTGTTTACGCAATGAATGCTCAGGTCATGTTGGTTCAATTATACCTCGATGCTTGTGTTTAATTGCAATATCAAAAATCATGAAAGTAGTACTCAGGTCGCCATTGGTCTAACACATACCATTGACGCTTGTATTCACTTTCAATATCCAATAAAAGCTCTATGATGATACCAAGCACAAAATGACTGTTAAAATGACATCTGTTTTGCATATCGTTGCATGATTAAATTAGATTGCATTCATAAATAAATTCATTATCTGCAGAGTATTTGTTGCATAAAGGATTCCAATCAATGATTATCTAATCTACAAATAAGACTGAGTATACTTGACATAAAATCCAAAATCATCATCGGTTACCATATAGTTACAAATCATCATCTCATCATTAAATTTTTCATCATTTCATCATCCATACAAATTTTTGCATCATAATAGATATACATTCATCAAATACATCATGCATTTACACTCATGTATCCATACATTTAATAAATAAAATCACATCATTACACCCATCAAAGATCATCCATCATAAGATCATTTCATAAAATAAAAGCCTTTATCCATCCATCCATACATATTATCACATCACATCATATATCCATATATCATATATTCTAAACATACATTTATCATTGCATCATTGCATTAAAATAAATAATCATTCATATACATCATCACATTTAGAATTAAATCATCACAAAATCATATAATAAAAGCATCCATTACATAGAAATTATAAAGTCATTGTCATATCACATCAAAAGCATCTCATATATATATCATAAATGTCAAATATACAAGGAAGTCTGGTCTACAAAATACATGATCAACAATGAGCTACAATCATAATATACATCCTAGAGGATCACAATGGCATCTATGACCTGCTACTGCCAGAGTGAGCAGACCCAACAGGACCTGTACCACCACCACCCCCAGAAGGACCCAGATCTCTGGAATCTCTGTGTGGAGGTTGTGTCACCCCCTCACTGACTGTTCGTGTATGGGTCCTCCCAGATCTCGACGGGGCATAACTGACTCGATGCTCGGCAGGCACTACATCATGATATCGGCCTCTCGGCCAACCTGTAGAACCTCTCTCATATAATCACCTATGGAGGTGCCATTGGCCAATCTCTGGAGAGTCTCAACTGTCTCCAGTGCCCTCTCGACAATCTGTCGAGCACTATCTCGCTCTGATGTTAGGGTATCAACCTGTGTTTGCATGGCGGCTAACTGTCCCTGTACCTATGCTAAGGCCTATGCGTGAGCCTATGCCTGTACCTGCATCTGGGTCTAAGTCTGCACAAGCATACCTTGAGCCTGTACCAACTGCCCCTGCAAACTCTGGACCTGTGCCTGGAGCCTAGCTATCTGCCTCTGCTGCCCAACTGCCGGCACTGTTACTGTCTGCCTCTTGCGAGGCCTATTAGAAGAAGGAGCACTACTGATAGCTGGTCCTACCCCTTTGTATTCTCCACTGCCACCATCACTATCATCACTGTTGCTACTGTCTTCGCTGCCACTCTCTAAGCTACTGCCGAATGAAGAATCATCTCCACCCCCACTGCCTGCAGAACCCTCGCCCACATCCTCCTCTACAGGTAAAGGTGTCGGCTCATCGGGGATAGTAATACAAGGATGGGGGACCAAGGCCAGGAATGATGCGTAATCCTCTGTCACAGCTGCCTCTGAGATATCTCTTTGCATGTCCCAAGGAGATGGCTGTAAAGACTTGTATCCCTCTACAAGAACATCATATGACAGTTTAGGACCCCAATCAAGAATATCCATCTGTCGTCGTGCATAATGGGCTACACCCTGTGGCATGCACTAAACAATGCCATACTGTTTGTATACCCGACGAAGCAAGAATCTCTCAAGAACAAATGGTGTCCGACCAATGAGGTACATAGAATCACAAAGAAACCCCAACACTGCACCATCCTCATCCCACTCCTCACAGTCAAGGTATGGACGCCAAATAACTGTCTCAGTGTCATCAAACACCCGTCTCCAATGCTCTAACTTGCCCATCCAAGCCTGTGTGAATCAACCACTGTATGTGAAAAAATATGGTCTGTCGGTTGGTTTGTCTGCAACTGGAAATGGCCGACATATAGCGAAATGCTCCCAAGCCCACACCTATAATAGAGTCATCCCTGCGGATAAACTACGTGCACCTAGGTACACAACCGAGTGTAGATCATGATAAAGATGCGCTAGCATGCACATCCCCCACGCATATCTGGTACCATGTACCATCATGCTCTCAAGTGTCCTACCCCAGCCAACGAGGAATCCCTTTGACTTGCGATCAGGGCAAAGGAAACCTCCAATGAATCCAGCTAACACTGCTGGTAGTGTCGCATAGGAATTTGCGATCATCCGCCATCGAACGCTCAGACCCTCTATGTCCTGATCCTGAAAAACTCTGTGGAGAGCATCTCTGCTGCTAGTCCCATGAGAATCATATGTAACAATCTCCCCCATGAACGGAATGCGCAATATATGCCACACATCCTCTAGTGTGACTATCATCTCACCGGTGGGTAGATGAAAGGTGTTGTGGTCACTATGCCACCTCTCAGCCAACGCAGTCAACAAACCCCAATTAATCCTACTCTGGGGCATATCAAGCAAGCTCGTGAGACCGCAATGGCCTATCACCTAAAGCTCATCTGGTGTCAGATGAGGTATCAAGTCTGTAGTCTGAGGAAACCTCTCTCACATCTGGAGAGTACCCAGATCCTCCTATCATCATAACGAAAATTCTACAATCAGTGAACTATGTCAAGAAATCAAAAGTCATTCTACTATCAAGTTTATTCCAACAGCTTTGGTATGAATTTTCGATCAAAATTCATAGGCGAACATCCAACCTCACCTATCATGAGGTTCATCAAAACATTATCTAGATCTCGCCTATCATGAGATTTATCAGATATTGAATCATTTCCTCGCCTATCATGAGGATCATCAAGAAATAGGATTTATTCTTGCCTATCATGAGAGTTAGTTTTATTTAAATCATCAAATCCAATGTAGAGTGGATTGTCAATCATACCAATCAGGAGAATGGACATGATCGGAATTGATGAAATCAAGGTTCATTAAGTCAAAATTTTCAATTCTGACATAGAAGCGCTAAAACAGGCTTCCAAAGCGCTAAATCCCAAAAACGCTAATTTATCAGCTAAAAGCGCTAAATCAGAGACCCAAAGCGCTAAAACCTTGAAAGCGCTATTTCAGCACTCTGAAGCACTAAAACAGGCTTCTGAAGCGCTAAAAGTCCCGAAGCGCTACTTTTTCACATCAAAGCGCTACAACAATCCCTCAAAGCGCCGCTTTACCAGAAGCACTAGAATAGATGTTGAAAGTGCTAATCCACCGATTCAAAGCGCTGAAAGTCTCAAAGCGCTAAAATCCGGCTTCAAAGCGCTAATTCTTGACTCCTAAGCGCTAAATCACTGAAAGTGCTACTTTATCGACTGCAAGCGCTAGAATTTTAAACGCAAGCGCTAGACTTCCTACTAGAAGCGCTACATCAGAATGTAAGCACTATAGTGCGGCTTCAAAACGCTAAAACTAACCTAGATGCTAAAAAGCATAAAAAATAGAAATGCACAAATTACGAGGAGGTCGAGGGGTACATACCAGAGGTCCATACGCAAGCGGTTGTCAGTGACGTCGAACGTGCTTAAATCAATGAGTGTGGTAGGGGATAGGCATCTCGCTCTAGCTGGCAGAAAAGTCTTTATCACTAAGAAATTTTGAACTCAAAAAGCACATATGACTTTGAAAATGACCTTTTAGCACTATTTATAATTTTTAAAAGGTAATTTTGGTGGATTTTATTACATTTTGATTAATTTTATCCATGAAATTAATTAAAACTCATCTGAGGGCTCTATTTCTTCATCATTTTGTCGAGAGATAAATTATTTTCTTATCAAACATCATCAAAACATCAAAAAATCATCACATCGTTAATTTATCTCCCGAGGGGGCATATTATCATCAAATCATCTGAAAATCAATGTCTGGGGCATGTCTGGGGCATACGGAATTACTTTTTATTATCATTGATCCTGGCAGTAGCAGCAAAATTTTCTTTGAAGCAACGTGTAAACACATCACTTCGAAGAGGGGCAAAATGTATACACCTAAAATTCGTCTGGAGCATTCCGATTAATTAAATACAAATTATTTGATTAATTATCCTAATTTCCTCTACTATTGAATAAATAGAAATATTTATTTATGTAGTTCACTTTTAATATTCATCCTAATTAAATAAACAAAATTAAATACTTTGTTCAATTTAATTATCAAATCCCTATTTTATTCTATCACATCGATCCCAAATTAATTCAATAAAGATCAAAACACTTTATTGATTAATTGCCATATTCTTTTGTTTAATTTAATAAACAACTATCCTATAGTTCATTTTATTAAATTATTTATCTCCCTTTTCCTAATTTAAATAAATCAAAAATATTTGAATTAGAGCATAAGGAATATTCCAATCTACATTTCCTCAAAAATGAATTAAATTTCCTATGTCTAATCCATGTCTAAAATATGTCACAATTAATTGATTGAAACTTCACGGGAAGTTTTGGAGACAAATTTGGAATTTGATCTCTCAATCCTCCTCCATCAATCCTTCCTCTTCTCTTGCCTGGTGTTTTCATGGGTAGAGACAATCTCCATCTTTCTCTCAATCTCCTCCATCTCTCACCATTCAATTTTCCAGATTGAATCCAAGCCTCTCAAAGCTTTCCCTGTGCATTTCTACAGCCAGGAAATCTATAAATACAGCCTTATTGAACCAAGAAAAGGATCTAGATAATCAAGCTTTTGCACTCTTACTCTGCAGGAATTCAAGGATCAAAGCATCAAGCATTCATACATCAAGCATCAAGCAATCAAGTTTTCAACCATGGCTGCCTCTTGTAGCTACAATTATCTATTTCACATCAATATCATGCTAGTTTAATTGATTTATCATTTAGCATTACATTATCATCATCTCATTCTTCAGATAGTCATTTTAACAGTCTTATTTGCTTACACAATCTGAGAGCAATCAGGATTTAATAAATCTTTGGAGATAGAGAGCAATATGACGCTTTCAATTGATTACTGTTTTGAATTGATTCAATTTGTTTAATCATTGATATAATGTCGTATTAAGAAGTGTTTTGATCTTATTCACATATTCACACTTACAGTTGGTCTGATATTTCAGTTTGTAGAAGTTGGAGTTTTTGGGGTGGTTTTTCATATTTGGCGAGTCTTTGAAGTTTGGAGATCAATAATATCATTTACATCTTCTTGGACAACTTAACTATTTGCTTCTTGCAGCATTTATTCTAATTGTAAAGTTGTTTAGTAGTATTGATCAACTCTTATTTATATTCTGCAAATTTCTATTGCAATTCCCACAATTGTGGAAGAGACAAGCCTCATTGTCTTTACTTTCAACTTTTCTTTACTATATTGCTCGTTGAATAAGCAGAAGGGGATGACAAGCCACCCAATCTTTACTTTCCTTACACTTTGTAATCATCATAATGTTGATCGGCTGAGCCATCAATTTACTCCCACTAAATAAGTGGTTGAGTTGCATAACTTTTCTTTCCAACATTGTACTTCTTTAGTTTGGATACTAACGATCCCCGATGCCATATGCTCACACCTTGCCCAACATTGGGATCCTGGTGTACATTCTTGATGTAGGGTTACTTTCAATAGTTGATTTGATTATTGGCTAACGCTGACAGGTGCCATTGTTGAAGTGTTACAAAAAAATGAAAAAAAGTATAAGGGAGTCATTTTATTGGTATCAGAGCCAAGATCCTGCCATCCTGTGAAAAAGACAAAGTTCAGTTGACAGATGTGTGATAGAGAAAGAAGATTCTACACCAGAGGTCAGAACTGAGATCAGTTTCAGCTTTCAGAATTCCTGAGGATGGTGCATTTTTTTTTAGGAACCATGAGGAAATAGATTTGATTAAGGCTTTTGATGATGAAAAGAGTTTGGCAGAGACTTTATATGGCTGGAAAAAGACTTGAAAAATAATTTCATTCAAGTGAAGATGAAGTGAACACACTTCATTTCTTGGAACAATGTTTGAGTTGGGTGAAGCAATCACCTTCTGAGATAATGCAGTTGGCATTAGCACCTACAATAACCTCTTTGAATCAGTCCTATTGGTCGAGGCATCCTAATGAAGAAACCAAGTTGTTGGTTACTTCTTGCTTCGTTGAAGTAATGACAATTGTGGTACCCTAGGTGCCTTATGATGATGAAACCATGAAAATCATTTTGAATATGATAGTGGAGAGTTTTCAAGATTTGGATGAAATTGGAAGTAATTTATTTCCAAGAAGAGCTGCTATGTTGAAGACATTTTCAGAACTTAGAGGTTGCATCCTGTTGATAAAATTGGAGATGCAAAATCAAATTTATCATTTGTTTAATTATATCTTCACCTCGACTTGGAGTGAGCAAGAAGAGGCAGTGTTTGTAGTTGTCAAGAATGTTCTTATTCTTACCATCAAAGAAGCTGATAATCTTCCAGAAAGTGTCCAATCCCTTCTCAATGATGCTTATGTACATGAAGAGCAGATTTCTCCCACTGCAGATATGTTAATCAATGAAATTTCCAATCAATGTGAAGAAAAGTTGAAGCCACTTTTGAAAAAATTAGAGCAAGACGAGGGAGATACTCGTGGTGACTTTGAAACGGTCTATGATCATTACCATAGTGATGGTGTTGGTGATGATTCCAATGATTTCATGCAAGATCATGTTGAAGATTTGGTGATGAAGGGTTTGCCTCTTGATGTTGTCTCAACTTCCCAAGAAGTTCCACATGAAGAAATTAGTGACATACTTTCTCATGATGGTTCCATAGATGATAATGAAGGTGAAGTTTTCAAAAAAGCAAGCATTGAAGATTCTTCACTTCATTTCGGTGGTGATATTGTTGGTCTTAGGTTTGATCAACAAACCGAACCATTGGAAAGAAATGTTTTCGAAGATATCAATTTAAGTGATGTGGTAGCTGACTTATTCAAAGAGTCATAACTTCAAGAGGAGCACTATAAGCATTTTCCTATTGACCATCACAATCAACCCATTAGCATTTGGGATCTGGGAGTGTTGGCATCAAATTATGACAAACAACCTGTGTGGGATAAGTTTCCCTTTGATCCTGATGAAGACCAAAATTTTGATTGCATTGCAAGCTTTGAGGTGGCCATTGAAAAAGGTGTTGTATTTGATGAAGAAGATTGCTTGGCAAAGCTCCACAATGATACCTTTGAGTTGGTTGCAGCCATTAACGAGGAGTTTGTTTCTTCATAAACTTTCAGAACAATGTTCAATGATTCTTCGATTGTGTTGGGGGCTGCCATAGCCTTTGATCAAGAAGATAGTGAGGAAGAAGAAGATTTGAAGACCTTATGGCTCTTCAAGAGGAAAAATTTAAAGAGGTTCTCGAACACAAGTCTGATTTTTCCATTCAAGAAGATGATTGCAAACATAGGGTTGAAGAAAATGTGGAGTATGATTCTCTCCATGACACTGAGCATTCTCAGCTAGTTGATGGTGAAATGCAGAAATGTTGGAGCAGCTATGAGGGCAGCAAAGACAAGAAACGAGGTTCTATTTTTTTCTTGGAGCTTATCAGCAGTTCACCATCTTTACATGTTCATGAATGGGAAGATCAATGCAAAGTATCCATTCACAAGAAAGTGCAAGCTCTATCCCTGTTTGATCACACACACAGCTTGATTGAAGATCTCTATTGGAAGGCTCGATTGGAAGAGAGATGAAGCGGAGTTAAGGATGAAGTTGCTCTTCCCAACTTGCAACTTATCAGAGACTCTTTGGAGACATTGAAGTCAAAGTACATGGACTTGATTGAAGATCGATATCATTCCATTGAAGTTGCAAAGAAGACCATTTGTGCTTTGCAAGAAAAGGAGAGGAAGGTTGATGAGCTCACTCTGGAGCTCGAATCAACAAAGGACATGTTGAAAGAAACTCAATTGGCTCTAATGGAGGTTGAAGGCCAGTTTGCTGACTTCAAACTTTTCAAGGAGCAAGAAGGTGCACAAAGAGCTAAAGAAATCAAGCTAGTGATTGGAGAGCTTGATAGTCTCCAAGAGGAGTTTGATCTTGAAAGTGTCTTAAGAAAATCAGAAGTTGCATATGCAGATTTGGAGCAACAAGATGAAAGGAATGAATTTCAAGTTTTTAACAATCCTCTCTTTGAAGTGGGTGTTGAGGAAAGTTATGATAATCCTCTTTTTGTGATGGATGATGTGACATCAAACCAAGAGGAAATCTCTTTTGACACTAATGTCGAAGGGGATATCTCTAGCACTTCTTCCAACAGTGGAACGATGATACATGAGTTGCATAATGAAGACTTTACTGTTGTTCCTAGTTTATCCTCCCTTCAGGAGATGGAGAATCAAGAATCAAGGAGGAATGGAGTCACTATTCTTGACTGGCAACAAAGAGTTGACTAGCACTCTGATGAAGAGTTTATTCATTATCTGATGCAGATGCTTGTCAGATTCCTATTAGACTTCATGATTGCACCACCTTCTTTAAGAGTAACTAAATTCAGAATGGAGTTTGATGAAGGGGTCCTTGAATCTTTCTAGCAACTCTTGTCTCATGATTTTGAATTCAACTTTCTTAGTGAATTCAAATTTCTTGAATACTTTTTGGAGTTTCAAGAGGTGATGATTCAAATAGAACATTTTGGTCAAAGTGTTCTAGTCAGAGTAATTCTCCATTTGCGGAATGGTTCTATTTTACTTATGATTTGGGATCCCGGTATCAACTTGCATTTGATATGTGATGTAATGATAAGCCTCAAATTTTTGATTCTTTGAGTGTTATTACCTTCTTTATCAGCCATTTGATGATTATTTTTTATCTTCAATTGGAGTTTGGGAGAGATAAATTGAGCACATAATGGTTCTTTGTTGTGATGAAATCTTCAGTGAGGTTGTTTTCAGCTATGGATATGAGCAAAAATCATATTTTGGATGCTGATTTTTCAGTTTTGCAGCAACTATCTATCTCCATGGATGTTGATTTTCCTTAAATCAGATCTCGGTTGATCATTTTAGTCTTGTTTGGTAGCTGGTGCATTCAATTTCAAACTTTCCAATCTCTTTCCAGAGATGGTTTATGGCTTCAAATAAGAGAAATGGTGGTTCGAACAGTGCATAATTAGCTTTTGGATAAAAATTGTGCTCATTCTACTGGCTATCTTTGTACATTCTCTTGTACAAATATCTAGGCAGCGAACCATTACTCGATTGGGCTTGGCATTTCGAGACTCTTACTACTAAGATCTTGTTTGATGCTTTGAAAAGTTATGCTGATATTTTTGAATTGATTCGATTATTATTCTTTGTTTTCAGAACGGTGACAGCTATTGACATTGCAGATGTTAACTCCTTGGAGTTTATTAGACATGAGATGCTAGATTTTGATTGCAATCCTTCCATGTTTCTTAGTTTGTACTTCAAGCATGTTAACTCCTTGAGTTTGCAGAGAAGGTTAGTGCGGTTTTGGTATAATGGCTTCATTTGTATGATCAAAGTGGAGCAGCATCAGCATGATGGGTCTTCTCAGAGATGGACATGGGACCCCAGGATCAGTTGGAGTATTGTGCAATTGCTTGAGGACAAACAATTTTGGGAAGGGTGGACTGTAATGTCCCCATTTTAGCCATATGCTCTTTTGTGTCTGATAGCCTATTTTCGGAAGCCCGTAGGCCAGTCAGAAGTTGAAATCAAGGTTTCCACTTTTCAAGGCAGTTTTGAAGGCTTACATGTGAGATTTCTTGACGCATGTCCGGTGGAGCTTTCTAGGTTTTTGGAGAGCTTCAGGATGTGGTAACATGCATGACGAGATAATGATTTGCATCTTTGGCTAATTCCTTGGCAGTTTTGGAGGCTTGCATGTTGGTGTTTTGTAGTTTGGATTCTGGATTTCTTCTTGGTTTTCAGAGAACTTCACAGTGGTGTAACATGCAACTAAATCAGAGAACTTTTCCGAACTTACTATTTTTAGTAAGTCACAAGGGTTGCCTGGTTTCTGCTCAAAATGAGTTTGGAACAACTTATTATTTTTAGCAGCATGCTATTTTTAGTAAGTGTTATTTTTGGCAGTGCTATTTTTAGCAGCAGTTCAATGCAATGGATATTTCTGGCAGATCAGTTTATTCAGTTTGATCTCCAACATTCAAGGAGATTATTTTGGCAAGTTTGATATTTGGTGAAAATAACATTTTAAGTGAAATAATTTTTGCTAAGGCTTGGGGATGACTATGGAGAATTATTTAAGTCATATTAAATATATTTTCACCTTAGCCTTGGACGCCTAAATGGAGAGATAAGTTGGGTTTATTAAAAAAAACAATTTTTATAAAGGTTTCTCACTTAAGTAATTTTGGACGCCATATTTGGAGAAATATTTGCATATTCTAAAGTATTTTACTTAAGAGACTTGGGATGCCTAAAGTTATGCTTTATTTGCATTTTTTATAAAGTAATTCTCCTTCATGTGGGATGCCAAAATCAAGGAGATAAATGAAATTAAAAAATAAAATGCAAATCCAAGTTGGGCGCCCTAAAGAGAGGGAAATGGAAATTTGAATTTGGAGACAAAAGGCTATAAATAAGAGTGTTGGGCTCTTTGTTTATCATCCATGAAGAAATTATAATGTTATGTTGTGGAAATGGTGAGTGGTTTGCTTCGAGGAATGCATACTTCCTAGCTTGGACTTGGTTTCTTGTTTGAAAGATAGCAACTAGCTAAGTTAGAGGTTGTTCTTAACTCTTGAGAGCAGATTGAGTTTATTGTAATGGAGTCTTTTGAGATTTTCTGATGTCTTTTGGTGTGTTTTGTCAGTTTATAGGTTGCTGGTTTGGGTGTAGTTGAAGTATATTTTTACTCATAGCTCCTTGGGCAAATTTTGTTTGGTTTTGGGCATTTGTCATATCTCTTCCTTGGCTCTAGGCGCCCCTTTGTGCAAGTTTTGGGAAGTTTTGAAGGAGTTGAGGATTTTATCAAGCTGGTCGCCCCTTTACCAATTTGTTGTAGTTTCTCAGTTCTATCTTAGTCGCCATCATCCTAGGAGTTCATTGCATTTGTTTTCGTGTCATTTGGAGTTGTTTTGAGTGAGTTATGAACATTTTAGCGAGTTCACTAGTTGCTGGTCTGATATTTCAGTTTGTAGAAGTTGGAGTTTTTGGGGTGATTTTTCATATTTGGTGAGTCTTTGAAGTTTGGAGATCAATAATATCATTTATAGCTTTTTGGATAGCTTAACTATTGGCTTCTTGCAGGATTTATTCTAGTTGTAAAACTATTCAGTAGTACTGATGAGCTCTTATTTATATTCTGCAATTTTTTATTGCAATTCCCACGATTGTGGAAGAGACAGGCCTCATCGTCTTTACTTTCAGCTTTTCTTTACTGTATTGCCCACTGAATAAGAAGGGCACGGAAAGCCGCCCAATCTTTACTTTCCTTGCACTTTGTAATCATCATAATGTTGATCGACTGAGCCATCAATTTACTCCCGTTGAATAAGTGGTTGAGTTGCATAACTTAAATTCTTTCCAGCATTATACTTCTTTAGTTTGGATACTAACGATACCCGATGCCATATGCTCACATCTTGCCAACATTGGGATCGTGGTGTACATTCTTGGTGTAGAGTTACTTTCAGTAGTTGATTTGATTATTGGCTAATGCTGACGAGTGCCATTGTTGAAGTGTTGTTGCAAAAAATTGAAAAAAATTATAAGGGGGTCATTTCACAAATATAGCTTTGGTTATTGGGAGGCCACAACATTATCAACACTTTAAGAAGGTCTTTGCAGTTTCCTGTATTCTCTGAGAGCACCTCTTTCCTATCATCACAAAACAAAAGACACTCTTTCAAATATGCAAAAATAGATCAAATGCAGGGACTTATTGTTTGCACATCCAATAAACTATTTGGCTATAAAGAGATGAATTATTGAGGTTCTGAATTGAAAAGGTTACATTGGTGTTGTTGTTGACTTTCTACCTTGGCTAGAAGAAGATGAAGTTTGGGACAATCTACAAACCAGTTGTTGATGTTGTAGCTTTGGGCTACATACTTCCGCCATGCTTGTTGAACAATAAATTTCATATAGCTTAACGGCTATTTATTAATTGTTTTTATTAAAGTGAAGAGGCGCTTCACTTGGCAACATATTATAATTCATTTGGGCCAACTATCCTTGTAATTCACACCATTCATTTGTAAATTCATTTCTTTTGTGGCCGACCTTGTTCATGAAGAGGTGCGACCTCTCCTTCACATTGTATATATATGAGATCATTTCATTCCATTTGATCATCAAGTTCAGTTCATTCATATTCGCTTTGGAAGAGGTTTGCACTTGAGCAGCAGATCATCATCTTGCTACAGCAGATCGAATTCAAGGAGTAACATATTCATTTTGTATTTGTGCGTCTAGGAGAAGCGCCATTATTCATAGTATCAAATTCGGCATTGTGTTGTGCCTGAGTTGTAAGCAGACTTCTGCTCTTATTACTTCAATATATAAGCAATATATTTGCTGGGTTTTTCTCCCTCGAGTAGGAGGGTTTTCCCAGGTTATCTTGTTGTGTTCATTGTCTTATGTGCTGCATTTCTGCTTATTGAATTTCTGATCATAAAACTAACAATTGGCACTTGAAGAAGGTCTTTGCAGTTTCCTGTATTCTCTGAGAGCACCTCTTTCCTGTCATCACAAAACAAAAGAAATTCTTTCAAATATGCAAAAATAGATCAAATGCAGGGACTTAATGTTTGCACATCCAATAAACTATTTGGCTATAAAGAGATGAATTACCGAGGTTCTGAATTGAAAAGGTTGCATTGGTGGTGTTGTTGACTTTCTGCCTTGGCTAGAAGAAGATGAAGTCTGGGACAATCTACAAACCAGTTGAGGAGAGGGGGACCAAGATTGTACCTGTGAAAGTTGAATTCAGTCACTTGCTTTGTTGGTCACTGGACTGAAGAATTCCCCACTCTACTATGCATCTAACAGCATACCAGAACAAAAATTTACTATACTTCACTAAATAAAAATGATCAGCACATGAAAATCTTTAAATACCCCCTTGAAAAATATGGAGTAATTAAGTGCTTAAGTGGACAGGGGACAATATTAACCATTGTTCCTTTTGGATGGACCGAGCAGTACTTAAGCAATATGTGTGTGGAAGGGTCAAGGCCAATTCTCCATTGTTCGGTTGTGATGGCACTTATTGATTCTATTTCAAATTTAGGTTAGTTTACCAGACTAGAGTACTATGCTATATATTTGAATGATACTGCAGGACATAAAAGGGCATTACCTTCTTGCCTGCATTCCAGCTATACTTATTTGTGGGATGGCTTTGTTCCACACCATCAGTTCTGAATTCAGAGAGGTAACATATAATGTAAAGAAGACCTAAAGCTAAAAATAATACAGAACAATATGAGAATTAGGAATAGGAGACTTACTTCTTTTTCCAGCAACTTGGGTTGAATATCTTAGCATGAAATGACTTCTTATGTGGTTCCATGAAGCCCTTTTCCAGATGTTCTAAACTTTCCTTATATTTCTCAAGTTGTGGATCTCCTGAATGTGCAGTATTTTCCTGTTCATGGGAATGAATGGGTCCAGAGAATAATTCAAGAAAAGGATCACTGGAATATTTTATGCTCTCAACTTTCTCTAAATAATCGTGTTCATGCTCATGAAGAGTACTCGAGTTTGTCAGCATGTTTCCCGATGTATCACTTACCATATTTTCGGTATAGGATGAAAAATCTTTCTCATTAAGTTTTGGCTGCTTGGATGATGACAAATTGTCCTTTACACCAGATTTTGGACAACTTTTTGCAGCATCTTTTTTATTGTTTCTCAATCGAAGCTCCCCTATTTCCAATGGTCCTGACTTACTGCACTTATCAGGATCATCAATGATGGTATTTTTCATGACTAGTTGATCCTTAGATCCACTTAAACTAGATCGTTCATATCAATGATGCTATTTTTCATGACGAGTTGATCCTTAGATCCACTTAGACTAGATCGTGCATATGAATATTTATCTAAACAGTTAATCTTGTCTTGATTCTGTTTGCCTTTCTCCTCACTGCCTACATTGCTATCATGCTTAAAGGCCATGTTGGAATGCTTGGCAGAATCTTTCTGATCTCCACACAATGCAAGTTTCTTCACTTTGGAGCAAAACTCTGAAGGATGTGTCAAAAAATCTTTCCTTGGGGTTTTACCAAAGAGGTTACCTGCTGAAAAAGTGCCCTTAATTGCTGAACCAGATTTCAGAGATGAACTTTGATTGTCACTTGTAAGATTTTTGTTGGTTGTTAGTTTAGTGATCCGGGCAGGGCTTGTAACCCCTTTCTTCTCACTGCTTTCAAGGGATTTTAGCAGAGTAGTAGTCGTATAAACTATTTTCTTTTTAGTCCCTTTCTTCTCACCGCTCGAAGGGGCCGTTACTGGAGTAATGGAGCAATGTTGCTTGAAGTACTCAGATTACTAATTGCTTGTTTTACAACTCCTCTCTTCTTCATGCTCAAAGGACTTTGGGAGTCCTTTGCAGCAATACATTGCTTCGGAGCTTTTGCAGGACTAATTGAAACATTTTCCAAACCCTGTAATTTGGGGGATTGCCCAACATTTGATGGTGCAGATGATTTGGGATTCTTTCCCATGCTAGATACAACAAAAACACCATGTGGACGATTAGGACTTTCATTTTCAGCATCTGGAAGATATTTACCTGTTCTAGATGCATGTTTGTTTCTACCTGCAGGTGATGGCTTCTTTAAATTCCTTGATGCATTTTCCATTGACTTCAATTTGTACAAAGAAGTTACTGATGTTGACAGTGGACCCCCAGTTTTCTTGCAATTGAGTGTACTGCACAGGTAAAGAAATAAGTTCGATTTCCCAACCTATCAATTCGTTGGATGATCCCAAAAAAATAGAGAAAGATTTGAATGATCAATATGATAAAATAAATACACACCTTGCAGTCATATCCCTTGTGGCGTAGTGCTAAAAATGATCTTCACTGAAGTAGACATAACAGATGTGGGCTGTTTTGCCTCCTACATGTTAGGATCTTGCTACTGAGTTGAGAGGGTACTCTAAAATAATCAATTCCAAATAAATAATATTAACTTTGAACTGAAAAGCAACATCAAAACTTTGGCGACTCATATAATGGAGCATCCAACAAGCCGGCTGTAGTCCTCACATGACTAACTATTTTGAACGCATGTTTGTTTCTATCTACAGGTGATGGCTTCTTTAAAATTCTTTGTTGCAGCTGAAGTAGACCTAACATATCTGGGCTGTTTTACCTTGTTACATGTTAGGACCTTGCTAGTGAGTTAAGAACTTAAGAGGATACTCTAAAAAATCAATTCCAAATATAGAAATACTAACTTTGAATTGAAAAGTGAAATCAAAG
Organism: Sequoiadendron giganteum; assembly: GCA_007115665.2. Lineage (NCBI taxonomy): Eukaryota > Viridiplantae > Streptophyta > Pinopsida > Cupressales > Cupressaceae > Sequoiadendron > Sequoiadendron giganteum. Next base: position 155,296,277 of record VCHN02000014.1, on the reverse strand, counting down.
CTTTGGTGACTCAAATAATGGATTATCCAACAAGCTGACTGCAGTCCTCGAATGATTAACTATTTTCTTTTTAGTCCCTTTCTTCTCACTGCTTGCAGAGGCTGTTATTCGAGCAGTGTTACTCAAAGTGCTCAAATTACCATTGCTTGTTTTGCAACTCCTCTCTTCTCCATGCTCAAAGGACTTTGGGAGTCCTCGGCAGCAATATTTTTCTTTGAAACTTTTGCAGGACTAATTGAAACATTTTTCGAACCCTTTAATTTAGGAGATTTTCCAACATTTGATGGTGAGGATGATTTGGGATTCTTTCCCATTCTTGATACAACAGAAACAGTACGTGGAGGATTAGGATTATCATTTTCAGCACCTGGAAGGTATTTGCCTATTTTGGATGCATGTTTGTTTCTATCTGCAGGTGATGGCTTCTTTAAATTCTTTGTTGCCGCTGAAGTAGACCTAACAGGGCTGTTAATTACCTGCTACATGTTAGGATCTTGCTAGTGAGTTAAGAGGATACTCTAAAAAATCAATTACAAATACAGAAATACTAACTCTGAACTGAAAAGTGAAACCAAAACCTTTGGCAAATCAAATAATGGAGCATCCAACAAGCTGGCTGCAGTCCTCGGATGATTACAATCTGCAATACAAATTTTCATTCCCTTCACACTCCATTGCAAAAGTCTTCAATCGCATACATAACTCAACCAAAGCATAAGGCCATTGGAACAATGCAACAAAATATTTTTGTGAACAAACCCTAGCACATAAAATCCTTATGTTTATCTGAAACAATAATGCATTGATATATTACCATCCAAACCAAAAAGTTAAGCTGGTCATCAAATAGCTTCAGAAATTTCTACCAATTTGCAATCACAATTAAACCAATACATGTTCAAGAATGCTCTCTTGCTATCTGTTTTCTAATTATAGATAATCGAGTATGATCCAAAAAATTGGTGAAAGGCTCTATACATTGAAATCCAGAAATGCCATTACACAACAACATGGACTGTGAAAATCTAATGGCTTTCATTAGGTGCCAAGGATATTAAAAATCTAAAGGCTTTAATTAGGTGCCAAGGATATTAAAGTTATGGATCCTAGACCATGCAAGGCTATCCAATTTGACTTTTCATGCCCAAAAGTTCAAATGCAGAGGGCCTAAGAACTCAAAACACTCAAAACCATTTATTACATAGATTGAAAAGACATACCAGGCTTGCAAAACCAGGCATCGTCATCCACAGGTTCCTCCAGTGCCAAGAAGTCCAGCCATTTGGGTGCCCGAATATCTTCGTAAAACTCATCCCTCACAAATCTGCTGTCAATGTTAATCTTCCAATCTATATTCAGAACATCCTTTCTTACAAGAAAAACAAAACACCACCACAACAATAATAACAAAAACATAAAAGAAAACAGTGAGCACTGCAGAAGCAATGTGAAATCTAACAAGAAAGGACCCAGGAAACAGAGAAAAAGAATCCTCGTATCCTGGTGGAAGCTCTTTCAAGCAATTCTGCACGCCATTGAAGTATATAAACTTCAATTAACCGGGTCGATTCTGAGTAAGTATTTTGCAAAAGAATCACAATGTGAGCTGTACACTGTGATGCATAAATTTTATAAATGAATAAATCTTCCGTAAGTAGTCTTAGCAATTGTTGGAATGACACTAGTAGGATAGAATACGAGGGCTATACTACAACGGTCAAAATGGTGGTTTCTCAGCTGTTGGATTGGCTGGTCAAGACTCTCCCAGGCGTCGATCATTTTGACTGTTGTATGCTCCAGCAAATGTTTGATTGAGCTGTGGTTGGATGATTTTTAGTGAACAATTTCTTGTCTCGCTTGTTTGTTTAATGTGTTTATGAGTGGTTAACTGTTCTGGATTTTCCCAAATTTGGTGTAAATAACAAATTCATATTTTAAAAAAATAAAATTATTTTTATTTAAATTCAAATTTTTAGATATATACATTCATGTAAAACAAATTTATTTATATGAAATAAATGAATAATTAAACAATCTGTTTTGTTTTTAACATCATGGTAACTTCAAAAACAGTAATAAGAATTCTTTTTAAAAATATTTTACATGGAGATATATATCTATTGTAGAGATTATTTTACATAAGGCTCAATGGTTGGCTAGGACCAATTCATAATAATTAAATAATGTCTTGTTTTTAGCATCATGCTAACTTCAAAAAGAGTAATAAGAATTCTCTTTTAAAATATTTTACATAGAGATATATAGCTATTATAGAGATCATTTTACATAAGGCACAATGGTTGGCTAGGACCAATTATATATTACTTGCAAGTCACCTTTCTTAAGTTTGTGTTTATTTAGTAGGCCCATTTTGTCTGTTGAGTTATAAAGTTCATGTAAATTTACAAAAAAAAATAATAATAATAATAATATTTTTTTTGGTCACAAACAAGGTTTTATTTTTTTGAAAAAAAGAAGCAAAAGAAATTACAATAGAAGCATGAGCAGCATGCTGTTAGAAATTACAACGGGGAGAGCAGCAAAGTGCTGCCAATAGTTGATCAGAAATACAACAGCAATAGCAAGAGTTGACCAAAACAATCTCTCTACAATTGTTGCTTCAATCTACTCACAATGAATGAAAACTATATCTAAGAATATTGCATCTAGTTTCATCCCTTCCAATTTCCAAGCATATTTCATATGATTTGTTATAGTTGTAGATTTGATACAATTTTTTACAACTATAAGATTTGATGTGGGGCGATGACTACAAAAAATAGTAATTGAAAATGGTTTCCATCCAAATGGTTTAATGATGTGACTTGTTTTTAGTGGAAAGCTCAAATATTTGTAAATGAGCACTGCTACAAATATTTGAGCTTTCCACTAAAAACAAGTCACATCATTAAACAATTTGGATGGAAACCATTTTCAATTACTATTTTTTGTAGTCATCGCCCCACATCAAATCTTATAGTTGTAAAAACTTGTATCAAATCTACAACTATAACAAATCATATGAAATATGCTTGGAAATTGGAAGGGATGAAACTAGATGCAATATTCTTAGATATAGATTCCATTCATTGTGAGTAGATTGAAGCAACAATTGTAGAGAGATTGTTTTGGTTCATCTCATTTTTTAAATTTTTACTTTGGTAGGGTCTTGTAATACTTCTCCTATAAATTTTCTCATTTATTTCCCTTGCCATCATTTGACATCATGAACCAAGGCTATTGAAACATTACTCGCCTCATGCCTAAAAAACAAGTCTAAACCCGCAACTAATCTTTTTGTTAAAAGCTACAAAAATCTTGTGTTGAGCTTAATAATTTATTAGCTCTAAAACCACCACATGTTTAGATCTACTTTTCATTTATTGTTAATGGATTTAAACAATAACTATAGGGAGATTGATTTTGGTTCGTCTCATTATTAAATCCTACTTTGGTAGGGCTTTGTGATATTTCTCCTATAAATTTTGCTCATTTATTTCCATTGCCATCATTGACAACATGTCACATGGCTATTGACAAGATCCCTTGCCTCACACTTAAAAACAAAATTTAACTCGCAACTTAGAATATTCTTATTTAAAAGCTACAAAAATCTTGTCTCAAGATCAATAATCTATTAGCTCTAAAACATCAATATTTTTGGATCTCCTTTTCATTTATTGTTAATAGACTGAAACACCAATTGTAGGGAGATTAGTTTTGGTTTGTCTCATTTTTATAAAATTATCAAAGAAACCACTAGTTATCCATCTATAGCTAGCCTTGAGGACTTCTAGGTATTTGTCATTGCTCTCATCATTTTTACAGAAGAATATATATATATATATTTATTAATAGCCACATTATGTTTCTTTGCTTATTATTAAGTAACAAGAGTGTGAACTGAAGCATTAGAAGGACAGAAGACAAGAAGCAACAAACTACATAAGTGTAATTCTCTTGTGTAAAAATTAATATGTATTTATTGTTACATAATTTTCTTGATTATTCTTATTCTTCTATTGCAGGTTAAAGTGTTTATGCAACCAAACTATCTTGTCAATTGGATTTAGGTACCTCATTCATTACCTTAAGCCACTTTGGATGTCTTCCTATTTCTTGATGTAGTATAACATGATGGACATATGTTAAGTTTGGGATGATTGTTTCAAAGATACACTTCTTGCAAGCACTTGGCCTTGAAAAACTACATAGGGACCTTTGCATGAATTATTGGCTAGGAATAAAAGCTTTAAATTTTGTAATTTATCCAATACCAAAGGGATGATCCCCTCTAACTTGTTTGCATGTAGTTGGGTAAACCCACAAAAGTGGTTTACAATTGGAGTGAGGAAAGAAAACTTGCAAAAAATGACCCCATGCAAAAAAAATTAGTTTTTGGGGTTTGAATGAACCCTAGTTCAAGCAAACCAGTTAAATACAAGGTCCCACCATCCCACCAAAAAACATAAAGAAAACAATTTTTTGAAAGAGGGTTCGCTCGAACCCACCTTCTCCCACCTTCTCACCCTCTGGCCCAAAAAAACTCCAAAATTTTGGCCTTTGAAGCTCGGGTTGAGGATGAAAATGGAGGAGACTTCACAGACCCAACTAGATGATGGTAGTCCTTAGAACGAGTTATCCAACAAATATAATTTTAATATGTTTTGGTTTTATTATGTATTTGTTTTTTTAGTTTTATTAAACATAGGTTTTTCACCAAAAATCAAGCTCTCTATTCTGCACATGTGGAAAAATAGCAGATTATAAAAAAAAAAATTAAAAAATATTAGTGCACCAGATATTGAAGTCCTTGATCCAACAAAAAAAAAAGAATTTCGATACATACAAAAAAAGTTACAGTGTATACGGTTTGCCTATGTCTGAATTGTAATTGGGTTGACTTCGAAACTTGATTAAGGAAAAAATATTCAATAAAAAACTATGAGACCAATTGGAAGCACTAGATATCGGAGTTACAAATCTAAATTCAAAAGAATTAGAATGTTATCCTTCATGGGGAAAAAATTATGTTGTATATGGTGAGCGTCACTCCTTAAAAATGTTGTTTGCTGAAAAAAACTAGTTTTCGAAGGAGATGGAAAAAGAAGTGCAATCTAATTCCAAAATTGAAAAAGAAAATATTTAGAATCTATAGACAAAATGTCACAAATCACTAGTTTGCATAATCTTCGAATTCCTCACAGTTTAGCCGCTATAGGTGCCCGAAAGTGAAGATTTAGTTAAAAATATATATTTTAGTGTCTAGTTTGGCCAAAATATGTAAACCACTATTGTGGGATCACCTAGCCTCAATTTCCAAGCTCTCTAGGGATGCCACTTGATAGGAATTTTTTGTTAAAATAAAGTTGAGTCAAGTAATACAATAATCCAAGAGAGGATGGTATGGGCATTGCGACCTAATTGTTAATGGCATATAACATGGTGAGATTGTTGTACTTGCCCAACTCACTTCGTAATTATCTACTTACATTAATTAGGTTTCAATCTTTGAAGCAAAGGATATCTAGGTCAACCTTTGTTCGATCTCTTGTTATGCTGACAACCTCATTAATGTCATCATGGCTTCCACTACCACCACCATTTCAAATTTAATCACTTACCCACAATGAGTCACCTTATTTTTTGAACCAAAATCATTTTTTTGGTATGAATACAATGTTATAGAAGTAGTGGATATGAAGTTTCTTTGACCAAATTTTCATGGAGAAGGGGAACTAGTCTTGCATACTAGGTTAAAAATTTAAAGCACAACAAATCATATAATTTCTTATATTGTTTTGTTATTACTTTTATCTCTTAAAATATTTGCTTTAGTGTTTTGTAATATCAATAGGTAATGTTTCTTGGCCACAACAATAGCTACAATCCATTCATGATTATCTAGGTGACAATAACCTTCAACCATTTTAGAGAAGCCCTCATAAAGTGCATGCCAAGGTTTGAAGTTTAAACTAAATTGTCTTGTTCTCGTTATTTATCTAATCTTCTTTGTGTGCCCTCTCATTCTAAGCTTAGAATTAAAATTAAAAGTAAAGTGTGAATAGGTCAAACATCAACATATGCCAACAAGGCTACTTCCATGTGGTTAATAATGATGAAATTTACTAGGAAATGTATAATTATTATAAATTAAATAAATGTATCTTCTATGCACATATCAAATTTTACTAACATATTAACTTACATATAATTTTTATCAAGTGATTTGTCCAAGTGGTAGTATTAGGCATCAGGTCATATGTGAGAGGTTTTAGCTGGGAAAGTCTCACGCTTGAAAATAATTTATAAGTTGCCATTGAACCATTTTCATCTCACACCTAAAAACAATTTATAAGTCACCATTAAACCATTTTCATGTCACAAAAGCTTTCCATATTTTTAGTCGATAGGCTATACTATGTGGGGTTTCAAATCAAATCTTACAAAATCAATATTTTAGTTGTGAAATACCATTCATCTATATTGTAGTAGTTCTTTTGCCCGAGAGGAGATAATAATTTTCCCCTTCTTTTATCATTGGATTCGACAAAAGTGTTCAAGGTTGATTGATGATTGCCACAACCCTAAGCAAAGCCTAAATGGACATGCAAATATATTCTCTTTGGCTATGTTCTCATCATATTTTCAAGCTCCTTGTGAGGACAATTATTTATCCAGAGCTTGGGTTTGAGATGGAACACGTGCAAGGTGACATATAACATATTGAGATGTACATAGATGTTAGAATTAGTTGTTCTCTAGGTCCTATCTTGAATGTTGAAGCATTTGATGGGGTAGAGGTAGTACAAAAAATGGAGAATTAGTTGATTGAGAACCATGGCTATCAACCGCAATATACAATTTCAAATTTAAATAGAGAGATTATGGGGCATGTTTGATGCTTCTCCCTACAACCATTGCATAGATCTTGACCTATGCAGGGAAAACTTTAGTGGCGAATCTTCGCCAATTGGCGAATAATAGAAATTAGGACCTCCAAAAATGGCGAATAGTGCAAGCTAAAAAGGAGATTGAATTGCCAGGTTTTTACAAAAAAAATATTTTGTCTCGATTAATTCGCCATAAAAACGATGCGTCATTGGAAATTATTTGCCAGTAGTTTATACCATAATTAAAAATATTAATTATATTCGCCAGTAATATTATATTCCTTCGATCAATTTTGGGGTAATATCGCCACTAATAATAAAATACTATTTAATTTTAGGGATATTTTAGCAGCTTAGCCTTGAATATGCATTTTATCTATTGCCATTGATTAGATTTTTAATCGGATGGTTGTGGTTTGATTCCACGACCTAATATGCATGTGCCTTTTCAAAGGCTTGCTGAGGCCCGAAATTTTTTTTGGGCCACACGATTAAATCTAATCGTGTGGTCTAAAACAAATTTTGGGCCTCAATAAGCCTTTTAAAAGACACGTGTATTAGGCCACAGAATTAACTCAGAGCCATCCGATTAAATAGCTAATCGATGGTAACTTTTTTAGTTTTCATTCAGTCCACATGTGTATTAGGCCACGGAATTACATCACAGTCATCCGATTAAATAGCTAATTGATGGTAACTTTTTCAGTTTTCATTCAGTCTTATTTTTAAAGTGATATTTTGAAAAAACGCTTAATCTATGTGTGCTCCAATGCATTTTCAATAAGGAATTTATGCTTGGTGGCGAGAGGCATTGCCCCTCGACCCCGCCTGTATCACGACAGGAGCGCGATAGGGTCATTGTCCCCAGACCCCGCAAGGGGGCGTTGCCCCCTCAACCCCCTTGACCCCGCCAGTGGCTGCCGCCCCCGGGCCCCTACTTCAATTTTACAAAAACCAAAAATATATGGAGGAACTGCGCCGATCAACTATGCAAAATTTTAAAGGAGAGATTAGCCATTGTAATTAATCTTTTTAGTGATTATTCGCTAGGATTTGCCAGTATCATTATTATTTTTACCAATTATTCATTAAGATTCACCAAGATTTTACAACTTTTTTGAATAATGTGTATAGATTTGCCAGGAAAATTAATAGTTTTTTCAAAAAATAAGGAAGGATTCGCCAGGATTTTACACCTTCGCCGAGGGTGGGGTTTCTTAAAGTTATCCCTAGACCTATGCAGTAAGAATAGGAGTCATGATGTTAGAGGGCTTATAATTTTGATGTGGGTTTTTAATTTCGACTTTATTTTATGACAATATATCTTTTTTGTGTGTTTTTCAAATACGTAATTTGAAATTTGAGGTTCATCTAACTTTCTATGGAAATAATTAAATGATTTGATACATGTTCTTTCAACCCAATCATTTTATGAAGTACAAAACAATAATGAACGATTTTCACAAGACAAGTGTATATGATTCATAAAGAAAGGAATAATATGTTATATGGCAACGTAGCATGTGAGATTAAATTGTTTTTATTTGTGTGGGTTCTTAATAATTGAGAAATAGAAATACATATAAAATTTATTAAAAAATTGAATTCATTTTTTAAATATTAAAAAATAAATAAAAAAATTTATCAATAAGTTGCAGCTCAAGGCTGTTGTATATATTTCAAAATGAAATTTACATTTTGGTCTCTTATCTTTTACAAAATCAATCCTTTCTATGTTTGGTATTACTTCTAGTTAGACTATATGTTGTTACACATTTCTATTATGTCAAGTGATTCAAAATCCTGACGAGTTTCCTTCTACATTGGTATCTGCTATATGATATATACCTAATATCTAACTTGACTTACTCCCTTTAATTTTTCTCCTCATTGTGTGCCAGATTCATGAATTTAAACATCTATTCAACCCCTTACATGGGATCCAAGTTTTAAACCCTTTGAAGAAGGAGCAACCTTTCATTGATTTGTTCTTGTGTTACATGAGTGTGTTGGTGTTGTAGTTAGATATGAATGGGATCCATGGAACAATTGCTGCAGTGTGAAGAAACCTTCATATGTCTGGTGACTTAGGAATACCAACCTCCACTTTGGCCACCTCTACCGCTTCTTCCAAACCTCCTAGAAAATCATTCTTGATCAAGTTTTATGAGACAACCAACACCAACTCCTTCTGCTCCCCAAGGCTAAATAGTGAAGCCAAAAATCTAGAAGACACATATGTGTTGACCCTATATTGATCATCTACACCCATAAAATCTTCCCCAAACACTAATTCAATTGCCACTAACATCAAACCATTTTGCGCCTTAAACACCACTTTTAGTCACTGGTCAATGACAATGCCATGAAAATCCATCAAACATTGAGGGCTTACGAGTCTAATTGGCATGTCCATCTCTCCCTTGCCAATAAACTTAATTTGAAAATTATTCTATTCATTAAGTGTCTTGGCATTTTAAAAAGACCTCTTCCTACCCCTATCACACAAGCCAAGCAAGCCAAACATCCCTCGAGTAATTAAATATTAGATTTTCCTACTCGAGGCATTATTTATATGATCGTTTTCATACCAAGGAATGTAAGCTATCTTATGCCACCGTGTTAATAAAACCACTTGTTAAATCCACATATCTAGAATCTGTTAGAAACTTCATGTGGAGCTAGTGAAGGCATGATAATATACCTGGAGTACAAATATTAAGTTCTAATAATGAAGTTTGTATGCTATTTTTTGTTCTTGGCATTTAGAATTAAACTTAAAAATTGAATTTAAAAGTGAATTATGAATGCCTTATTTTAGGGGAAACTGATTCTCCTTAGTGGATTTTCATAAGGAATGTTTTAAGATTATGTTTTCAAGTTTTTGAGAAAGTAAATTTTATATCATGTGATTGTTGCATCGTTTTTTGTGTCACATTTGTTGGAGGATGTGATGAGCTTAGGGTGTAGGTATTAGAGAGAGTTATGAGAATGGCTCCCAACATTTCCTCGACCCAAAATGGAAAGTAGGTTGATCACAGATGGGGAGGTATTTAATCAAGTGATAATTAATGAAACATGGACAATTAATTAACCAAGATAATGGATACCCTGACATACCTTGAGTGCACGTACAAGATAAATATGATGGAGGAAGACAAGTCACTCAAGGAGCATACGACTTGTAAGATCAAGTACCCTTGTTTGTATGAGAGGATACTCAATTGCACGTTGAGCCCCACATGAGTGTCCATGATGGAATTCCCTCTCTTTCTCTCTAATATCTAGCCCTATTATAGTTGAGTAGTACTTACAAAGGATGATGTATTCTCTTCTATGTGCTTGTGATTTTTTTCATTGGTGAATTGGCCCAATGAAGATTTGTGACTTGAAATTGGTGGATTTTCCTAATGTGGATTGTGTTATTTCATTTATGCTTGCACCAAGTGATGACTTGTCTTGGATCCATTATGTGATCTAGATGATTGTTTGATATATGATGCATTTATTGAGTGTATGTTTTATGTATGACTTGTGTGTAAGTCATATCCCCATGTGTTTGGTGTGAGTGTTGTGATTGTGATTCGTGTGACTATCTCTTAGCATAGTGGGAGTGGATCTTTTGATTCCAAAAGGTCAGGTGACATGGTAACCGTTGTTGGGGATCAAAGGTTCGTGGATCAAGGAACATCATGGTACCATGTTCTACCAAATTTATTTCATGTATTTAGATGCTTTCCTTTCATTCAAATTGTAATATTGATTTTAATGGACCTCTCATTGAGAAGGATTGTAAGGTTTATAAATGTTAGTGTTTTAACATTAATTACATGTCTTGGTGTTGGTTTTTGGAACGATCATACTTATATTATGTTGTATTTATGTCTCGGAAAGTTAAAATGAGCTTAGGAACATTTATTTTGGGTTTAAAATGAATTTAGTGGTCACATTTCATAGTTGGGTGGTCGAGAACTCTATTTAGGTAGCCCTATCTTGCACTCAATTAAACCAAACTGATAGAAAATTGGCTAAGTCTATTTGGGCAACCTGGTTGCATGTTTGGGAAACTTGGTCATCAGTGGGGTGACCTAGTTTGGTAGGCTAAAAACTCCCAATTTTGTCTCTCTATTCGAATGGCCTCATTCCCATACAAAAAATAGAATGTTAACCCTCTTAACCTTAGATAGCCAATGGTTTTCTAATCCTAATGCAACTAATGAATAATTTTGTATGCCTTTTATTTTCCTATTCCGATCATTTTAGTCATCGGAACCCTAAAAAACCTAGTTAAGTATCTTAGTTTCAAGACTTGATCTTTCTTCTTTGTTTCAAGGCCTTATATAGGAAAACCATGCAAAGGAAAGTTTTCCTTTATGGTCTGAAGGGTCTAGTGGTGTTGTGTGCATGTTCTTATGTGTTTTCATTGAGGGCTTGTGACATCTCTTTCCTCGTTTTGCATGCCCTTTTTCGAAGTTGCTTAATTATTAAAACTAAGGTTAAGGAGATTATGCACCTATTCTTGTGAAGACTTGAAGAGGATGTAATCCTTCATGTTTGGCCTTGTTTGTGTCCTCAACAAGTCTCATAGGTCAGGGGGTGTTGTGGATTTGTATCATTTCGCTTGCCTGATGTCATGTTATGATGGGATATCTTGGGAAGTGTGTGGTTGTCTAGAAGTGACTCATCGTCATTCCAAAATATGGTGAGTTTTTGCCTCTTGGTTAGGCAACCTCTTATGGAGGTTTTACTCTATGTTTAGAGTTGTGAAGTGTATCTAGATATGGATTGGAGGTTGATGATTCCCTCATCCTATCCTGGTGTGGTGTTGTGAGAGAATGTGATCATAGTTTTGTAACCAATCATCATGTATGTGTTGTTATCCCTCTTGTATGTTCATTGTGGTGTATTTATCCCACTAGTCGTTGTTGCCCCCTTGCTTATATGTAATAGTGAGGTTGTCTTTTTTTCTTTAGCATTATGTCATTGTGACACTTGTGTGACTATTATTGTGCAAGTGTGACATGTCATTGGAGATGCATTATTGGTGTTGTGGCCTTAGTTTTAAAAAAATGTTTCATCAGGTTTTGTTCTAAGTGTGTTGGCTTGGGGAATTACAAGGCCCCTTTTGTATATGGATCAATCATACCCAAACCCCCGTTATCTTTTGGGAAAATGTATTGTAGCCAAGAGGTGGTGGGCATGCCTCTTTTGTTACCCCATTTGGTTCATTTTGGATAAGTTGTGTTAGTTGAATAGAACGAGTTTTAGAGAGTAACTAGTAAGAGGAGATGAAGACATGGTTTTCCAAGAGTATTTTATTTTCCACCTAAATGCATTCAATCATGGACAAAAATTCATTAGTCCAAGATAATAATTGGGTAAATGCAAGAAGATGAGTCCACTTCTAGTGGAAGTTTTGGACTTAGGAAAAAACCCAAAATCGGGCAAAATGAAATGAGATCCCATTATTTGGTAAATGAGATCTCATTTCGCTTTGGGACGTCGAGCCAAAAACAGGATCTCGTTTTGTAGAAATGAGATCCCATTCTAAAACAGGGTCTTGTTTCATAAAAAAAAAAATGCTTTTATGAAATGGGATCCTGTTTCATAAAAGCATTAATTTTTTATTTTTTTATGAAACGAGATCCCTTTTTTACAAATTTGAATTTTTGGTCAGGTTTGTGCTTTGTTTTTTGGTTTAGGAAAAGGCTTGGGGACCTGAACCTAAGCTTTGGACCTAGTTTGACCTGCAACTTGAAGGTCACATCAATGTCACAATAAAAAAGTGACTTTGGACATATGTCTGAAGATCTTTTTTGCAAAAAAAATGACGAAATTAAAACCCATTATATCTATGAGACTGTGTAGATTCTAGATATGTAATTTTTTTACAATTGATTTTTTTTTAAAAAAAATTCAAATAATTTTTGATGAAACAAATCCATAAACTTGAAATATTAGGGTTTTTTAGTATTTTAATTTTTTTTATTAAAATATTTTTTGAAAATTGAATTATACGTGAGCATTCTTTAGATAATTCTTTTCAATTTGAAAAAAGAAATCCAAAAATGATAAGTTTAGGTCATCTTATGCATGACATACACAAGGATTTTTCAAAACAACAAATATGACCAATAAAAAATTAACAAAAAAGAAATTAAAAAATTACAAAAAAATGTTGTGAGAATTCTTCAGTGTGTTCCAAATCTTTTCCCAAAAGGATTCAAAAAAATACGATTATTTAGGTCAAAATATGGATTACGTGCATGTGCATGGTATGGTAAAAAAATGACTTTTAAATAGTGGTTTTTAGACACGCCTATTAAAAATTAATTTATATCATCTAAGTATTAAAATAAATTACATATTTGGAAACTAAATTTCGAGTACTACATTTTATGACTAGTGACTTTTAAAAGATTTTATCTCTAAGTGCTTCAAATTTTAAGGTCAAATATGGCAAATTCTGAAAAACGGGGAAAACACTTCTACTTTTTGACCAAAAAGTGACTCAACTTCTTGCACACACCCAATTGTTTTTAAACTTTTATTGAATACCATTTCCACACATCCTTAAGGGAAACACCAATACGAAATTGAATGTGGAGGTATCTAGTAATAGTGTTATGCTTTACCTCATTCCATTCCTCAAGGATTCATGGTGGATGAGAGTTGGTACAAGCCATTAAGAAAATCTATTTTTATGTATTGCTAATTGGGAGCCTTCATCTAAACTTTTTTCCTATGTATCTATAGTATTATTCACTTCTTTGGTATAATCGTGAATGAAGAAAAATATTGGCATCAACTAAGTGTGAGTTGAGTAGCTTAACATTATTGGGGAGGGACATTGCCTCAAATAAGTTTATTAGCTTGGGCATGGGATAAGAGGTAATCAAGGACATTAACTACAAGGATGTAGAGGGATGAGGCAAGGGGACAACCTTGGTAGATGGACTTTTTGAGATGAAATTGAAGAGGAAGGGATTCATTTATTATTAATCTATCATTTACATCTATAAGAAACATTCTAACATGACAACACATTGTGAAATTTAATCCTAATCAATAAAACATCTTGAAAATAAATGAACATTGTGAACTATATCTTTACAAAATTATACAACACCTATCTTGAACCATATCTTTTCAAAAATTATGAAATCATACACTATTTGAAACTTTAAAGACTTTATTTTTATTTTTCTAAATGAGACACATTTTATTCTTCCACTCGAATATAAATTGACCAAAAACAGCTATAATTTCAAGGCTAACCAATTCATTTGCTCCTTATTCTCAATGCCATAAAAGATTGTCTCCTTCCATTCCAAGGCAACTTTTGCATCCTTTTAAACATGATCAAAGTTGTTTATTTATACTACTTCTCCATGATCTAATTCTAGACTTGATGCACAAAACTACCTTGGATTTAGAAAACCATATAAAATTATCTTGCACTTTTATTTTATTCTTTTGTCATCATGCTTTTGGCACGAGGATGAAGACAAATGGTTATAATCGAGAATTTCAAGGGCCGCCTTAGTTGCGTGGCATGGTTTGCCATAATAGTCACGTGTGAAATTTTGAATTTCAATCTCTTTATTCACATATATTTATCTATATGTTAATTTGGTGATTTACACTTTTATGAGTTTCTTCCTTATATGATCTAGGTATAGAACGTTTCTTGATTTTACAATCATTATAGAATCTTATAATTTTTTTTAAAGCACATCGATAATGATCCATCTTTTTCATTTTTGAAATATTTTTATTTTCTCCTCTTCAAATTATTAAAATTATTACATATTATTCATGCACATTACTATTCATGAAAAGACCTTCAACATTTGTGAGGTTTGGGTTATCTTTAGTTGCCCTTCTAGAAGTTAAGTTTCAAATAGTCAATATCATTTAAAGAGGTTTTTAATTAGGTGTTGTCTTTTTTTAAACTCTTTTATCAAAGATATTTTCTAAAAGAATTAGTTGTTGTCTTTTTTTAACCCTTTTATCAAAGATATTTTCTAAAAGCTCTTTCTCAAGAATGTTTTTCTTTTTATTGTAAACATGCAAATTACAAAGAGTTTGCAGTTAAAAAAACTGCAGAAATATCAAGAAACAACAACAACAAAAACAGTTACAGAAGACTTACAGCTGAAAACAACAGCTAAAACCAGACAAACTACAACAAGAATGATAGCTACAACAGGACAAATACATAACAAAAGCAGCCAATGGCAACTGATAAGACCAAACACAGACATGAATTAATCCTAAAAGTAAGACTTTAACCCCTGCGTTGCAATGACCTTTCTTTCATTGAGTAGCTGATTAACTTGGAGTTTGATCTGCTAGATTTGAACATCAATCGTTAAGCTTTTCTCAACCTCGGCGTAGATGAGAAAAAAGAGTGATCAGACAATAAAAAATGTATGAGTAAAGCCCTAAAAATACAATTCCCTGGTGATCCTTGCGGTTATCAAGAATGTTTTTGAGTACTCCTTTTAAAATCATATAAGTTTGATAACCTTTTAATTGAGTCTCACAATCTTTGGGAGGTCAAGTCTTCATAGATTTTCTTATTTTACTTAGAATTTTCTCATTTTCCTTCTAATTGTAAAATAATATTCTTGGAAAATCATCTTATTTCAATTTAACCATACATTTAGGACAACATAAAAGAAAATAGACTAAGTTAGAGTTAGAAGTAAGAGTTGAAAAAAAACCTTTGCAAAATATAACTAATTTAATAAAAAGAATTCAACATGCTCATTCCAACTTTATGATGCAAAGGATACTAGAGTATATGTTGTTCTTTTATACATAAGGTGGGTTTGTGTCGATATTATTATAGATTAACTAATTATAAATATATATTATTTTATTCCCAACAATGATGTTAGCTCTAAAAAAAGAAGCAAAGCACTATAAGAGTAAGTTAGAGGTTATTTTTTATAGCTTCAAATTAAATTTTGATGGACTAACCAAAAGTATTATAAGACACCAAATAATAAATCTTGTTTTTTATTTTCTCAATGAGTTTCTAAAGTCTAAACATAATAAAGTCAAGGTTTAGGTAGTTGTCTGCAAGTTAAAACCAAACAAAAAAGAGAAGAAAATAGACATGACATACTAATTTTATCATCAAAGAGAAAAACACTCTAACCATACACTTCAACTTAAGTTTACACATATTAAAAATTAAATCAATAAACTAGAACATATATTAACCACAATCTTGAATTATATAATGACTTACAAATGAAACAATTATTATGAATTCATTAAGAAACTTGCAACAAATTAATTATTTGTTATTCAAAATCAATAATATATTTTTAATTTATTTGAAAAATAAACATTCTTTTTTTTTTACACCTATTAATCTCAGGAACACCAATTATCAATAATCTTTAATTTAATTTCAAAAATTAGAATATTTCAAAAAACATAAAATTTTAAATCTCACACTAATGACAATGTTAGGATGACTCGTCCCTTATTTCATCACACTTCATAAGAATACAAGAGTGCAATTTATTTTACCCTTCTCCTTAATGTGTTTTCCTTTATTTATTGTTTCAAATAGACATGCCTTGGTATAAAATTTTGTGATGGAATAGCCATAAACGTTTTGCACGAGATGTACAGAGAAAGAATTACTTTTTATATAGACACTCGATCCTCTCTTTGACCCGACACAACGTTTTAAAATACCCACTTTGAAACTTTTTTCTTCGGACACTCAAAAGTCACATTAGGAGAGAAATGCTTATCATAATGCCTATTCATTTTGGAGAACAAATTCAACCTTAGCTTTGAACTAAATTTAGTTTCTTTAATGATAAAATAGTGTTTTTTATATTATTTGATATAGAAAATTAGTATAAATATATTAAATATATTTATTAAAAATTAGAGATATTAGATTTATTCTATTTATTTGAAAAGTTATTTTATTTTTGAAAAATATATCAATTGATAATTCTTTTATTTTGTTTTTACTTTGAAAATTGTCATAAATATCATATACTTATATATTACTTTTTAATTTGATGTTTATTATTAATATTAATTATTTGACACGTATATGACCACCCATTGATATAGAAGATCCCAACCATTATGAATAGGCTTCTAACTTGTGATTGTTTCCTCTTTATTTATTTTCTTCTTCTTGATCCAAAGGAGTCATGCGAAAAAGAGAAATAGCAAGGTCCAAGCAAGAGAACTTCTCACTATCATGTCAATCAAGGAGGCCATGATCACGCTAAGAGAAAAAGACTAGCCACATGGTAGGGGAGACTAGCCACAATGTCTATGCTAAGGAGATTCATGAGAACCATGAAAACCATGTCTAGAAAGAGTATTATGGTGACAACCACATCATCATGCATGTTAATGTGAAGCATCTCTAATGGAAAAAGAAGGTGACACATGAATGAAAATACAATGAGTATTAGCTTAATTCTCAATAAGAGTTTACAAGTGGGAAAATTACAAAGCCACTTTAATGACTTGGGCGTAAATTTGTAGCATCTAATGTCTTTAGAATACATGGATAAGTGAATATACACGATATTAGAAATAAAGAAATAAAGAAATATTCTTATTTTTTTATATATGCTAAAAAGAAGTTCCACTCTAAAATCATTTGAATTTGGTCAAATCTCTGAGGTATTTTAGGCCAATCACCTAGAAGACTCATATGCTATGAAAAAACTCTAGTAAAAAAGGATTAAAGAAATCATCTATACAAGTTTGTATTGCTTGGGATCATGGCCAACACCAAAACATATGCTTTGGAGTTTCCAAATATCCACAAAGGGAGAAAAAAAGTAAGAAACACCCTAATAAATATGTCAAGATCCACTCCTTGGAAAAATGAGACACCAAGGTGAATAAGCCATTTTATGCTCCAAAACAGTAGACCAAATTATTTAAAAAGTTTTGGTGTTAATGAGTGGTAGTGGATTGGAGATTCCACTTAGCATTGATATTTGGAACCATGGGAAAGTGAGGAGAGAGCCTATAATAGCCTTTGGAAGGCTTGTAATTATAAAAGAGGGTGATATGATACCACTTCCAATCCTTCCACTAAGGTATAGTGCATTGAATCCCAACCTTATGGATCATCTTTGGAGGAATAGACTCCATAACGGCTTAAAATTATTTGTAATCCTAGAATTCCCAATTTTATATTTACCCTTGAACTCTAGCTAAGACAACTAGCATTTAGTGGCCTTGAAGAAGAGTCCTAAAATGGAAAAAAATTCCTCATTTGTAAATTTAAATGTATGAACCCAAGTAACTTTGGCAAGAGGCATATCCTAGAAAGTAACCATAAGAGGTCACAAAAGGGAAGGTTGGATGATGGAAAACCCAATCCTAAAATCATTCCCATTACAACGAAGCTAGGACTTAATGATCTCCCAATCCTTCCATATAATTTTGGAAACAAAAGTGCCTTGAATTTGTATATACTCCTTCATTGTAAGAATGGAGCACATGAAAAATATATTTTCATGCCTATTTATTGTGAGGATTTTAAAAAATAATACAATGTTGAAGAAGAATTTTTAGGCCTTATTTCCTTCCAATGCTCTAAAATTCCACTTGGCACACAAGGCCAAATCTTGTCTATGAGTATGAATAAGACCAAGACCACAATATTTAGGTGGAAGACAAATAAATTCCCATGTCATATAGTGGAGTCATTTTCCTTGGTCAAAAGAGGCTCAAAAAATATCTATTAAGTGATATCTCCAAATTGTGGTAAGAGACTTGGGAAGAGGCCCAATATGAGGAATAATATATGATTAAAAATAAGAACTTAAATATGCATGTGATTATTGTTGTGCACTTTTCACACACGCCCCACCGGAGGCAGGGACCCTCTTTTTCTTCTACGTCTTTGTACCTTGGCTTTGTCAATTTACGGTCTTTTTCTCTTCTTGAGGGTTATTTTGGGATTAAGTCCAGATTTGATTTGATAGGGGTGGTATTTTGAAGCATTTTGGGGCCTTGGATTTTAAAAATGGAGATTTTTGAAGTGAATTTTTAATGTGATGTGTAAATATTTTTGCACCAATGGATAGAGGACAAAAAATATGGTCAAGTTGCTTTTTGAACTTTTTGAAAATTTCTTCTAGAAAAAAAGTTATTGGGTTTCAAAGTTTTTCTCTGGATTTCTAGTCAAATCCGAGATTATCCACCTCGTCCGGATTTTTCTGGATTTTTGTCAAATCCAGGATTATCCACCCCATCCAGATTTTTTTGGATTTTTGTCAAATCTGGGATTATCCACCCCGTCCGGATTTTTTCGGAATTTTTGTCAAATCTGGGATTATCCACCCTGTTTGGATTTTTCTGGATTTTTTGTCAAATTCGGGATTATCCACCCCGTTCGGATTTTTTGTCAAATCCAGGATTATCCACTCCATTTGGATTTTTCCAGATTTTTATCAAATCCGAGATTATCCACCCCGTCCGGATTTTTTCGAATTTTTTGTCAAATCCGGGATTATCCGCCCTGTGTGGATTTTTTTGGATTTCTGGCCATTTTCGGGATTTTCCCTTCCTGTCATGATTTTCCTGAGCTTCGAAATTTATTAATAAGATTAACTTTCTGAAATTTTATGACGGAGTTGAAATTTCCAAGGGTTTATTTATGCTTAATTTTAATATTTTGTGGTTGGATTTTCACATGTGAGCTAGGGGAGAGGAGTCGATACGTAAGCACCCAAAACCGCACGGTCTAATTAGTAGGCCACGTGGACCAATAGCATTTTTAAAAAATAACCCATTAGAGAAAAAGGTTAATTAAACAATAAATTATTATTTTAAATTTTTTTAAAACTAATTTGCCACGTGGAAGGTCCAATTTTGTCCACGCGTCGAAAAAAATGGAAAAAAGACCCGTCGACCAATATAGACACACCTCGGGTGCCACTACCTGTGTGGCTCAGTGTCCGAAGGTGGTAGCCTTGCCACATCAACTCCTCCCAGTCTGCCACCCTAACAATCCACTACTGAGCATTTATCACTCGCCACCACTTCCTATTCCTATCTACTATCTGAAATAAATGTTGCCACCTCTCCTAAGCTCCACGCCACCCCGCGTTTATTCTGAAATGAACTGCATTGAATGCTCCCAGTGCCTCGCTCTTCTCGCCATTCAACTAGCCTTTCATTTTCTCAAGGAAACATTCCATCTTCACTTCTTTGCCGGTACCTACTCGTTTCGTCGTTTGCAACCTTCGCACTCTCACCACAACCTGCAATGCTCGAAGACCATATCGTGTTTGAATAGAAGCCGATACGGAGATGGGTAGATGCCAATTACCGAACATAGCCAGCAGCTCCACTTTCGTCATGCAAGCAACGAATGGGTTCCTCGCTGCCATGAACGGGTTCCTCGCCACCATGAACGGGTTCCTCGCCGCCATGAACGGGTTCCTCACCGCCATGAAGGTCACCGCAAGCAACAAAGGGGTTCGTTGCGTGTTCGACCCAGGTGAGCTTGCTCACTAAGGCTGGCCATTGTTCTTCTGTTTGTGTTTGGTTTGCAATTTCGCTTTGTTTTATTGGTTTTTTGGTGTTGCAGATTTCGTTTATTTTGTTGAAGTTTAGTGTTTATGAACACTGCATTATTTGTGTTCATAAACACACTTAATCTTTGGAAATTAATCTTTTGTTCAAGCATCGCTCTGTTTATATTAAATATATTAATGTAGTTGGTTGTTTTCTTCTTTCGACATGTAATAATGTTCGTTGTTTATATGGGTTTTGCTCTGTAGGGTTTATATTGCAAATATTACGCTCATATTTACCTCATTTCTCTTTCAGGAGGGTTTATTTTGAGAATATAGCACGCATAGTTTAGCATTTATGTTTCGGTAGGGTTTATTTTGCAATTTTATAGTCATAGTATAGGGTTATCCTATTCTCATAGGATTTGCATTGACATTGACTTTGCATATCGTATTCTCACAGGTTCTGCATTATCATTCACTCTGCTTAGCATAATCTCATAGGTTCTGCATTATCATTCACTCTGCTTGTCGTTTTCTCATAGGTTTTGCATTATCATTCACTCTACTTCTCGTATTCTCATACGTTTTGCATTATCATTGACTCTGCTTAGCATAATCTCACAGGTTCTACATTATCATTCACTCTGCTTATCATTTTGTCATAGGTTCTGCATTATCATTCACTCTGCTTCTCGTATTCTCATATGTTCTACATTATCATTGACTCTGCTTAGCATAATCTCACAAGTTTTGCATTATCATTCACTCTGCTTATCATTTTGTCATAGGTTCTGCATTATCATTCACTCTGGTTATCGTATTCTCATACGTTCTACCTTATCAGTGACTCTGCTTAGCATAATCTCACAGGTTCTGCATTATCATTCAGTCTGCTTATCATTTTCTCATAGGTTCTACATTATCATTCACTCTGCTTCTCGTATTCTCATACGTTTCGCATGTGCATGTGCATGTGCATGTGTGTCTATGTCTATGTCTATGTCTATGTATGTGTATGTCTGTGTATGTTTATGTGTATGTGACTATGTCTATGTCTATGTCTTTGTGTATGTGACTATGTGTATGTGACTATGTGTATGTGTATGTCTATGTGTATGTGACTATGTGTATGTTTATGTGTATGTGACTATATGTATGTGTATGTCTTTGTGTATGTGACTATGTGTATGTCTATGTCTATTTGTATGTGACTATGTGTATGTGTATATGTATGTGTATGTCTATGTGTATGTGTATGTCTATGTGTATGTCTATGTCTATGTGTATTTCTATGTGTATGTCTATGGCTATGTGTATTTATATGTGTATGTCTATGTCTATGTGTATGTGTATGTGACTATGTGTATGTCTATGTGTATGTCTATGTGTATGTTTATGTGTATGTGACTATGTGTATGTCTATGTCTATGTGTATGTGACTATGTGTATGTGTATGTCTATGTGTATGTCTATGTGTATGTCTATGTCTATGTGTATGTGACTATGTGTATGTTTATGTGTATGTCTATGTCTTTGTGTATGTGACTATGTGTATGTTTATGTGTATGTGACTACGTGTATGTCTATGTCTATTTGTATGTGACTATGTGTATGTGTATGTGTATGTGTATGTGTATGTCATTGCTATTTACACCTCTGTCAAACCTCCACCATATGCAATACCTGCAATGGAACACTTCAAGAACTCCATTGAATTGCAAGTCAATGTACCAGTTTTATCAGAAAGTATAGTGTCAACTTGCCCAAGTTCCTCATTTAAATTGGATGTTCGAGCTCATGCAGGCTTGTTAGTTTCTTCATCATACATGTTTTGGTCTTCATCGATGAATCTATATTGATACTTTCTTATGCTCATATAATGGGTATAAGCATTACAAAACTGTTGTTATATCAGCATTGCAATGTTGTGCTTGTTCAAATTTGATTTTTAAAATAGTTTCACTTATTCGTACAACATATTGCTATACAAGTTTTTAAAGAATTTGATAAGAATTTACCATCAATAGCTCATTAGTCATTAGTGTCATCATGTGGCAGGACATAATGAGTAGATCCAAAATGCCAATAAGAATATTCAGTAGGAAAAAAATCATCTAAAAACAGCAAATAAAGATGCATACAAACCCTGGACTGTAATTGGTAATTTCAACTTTCAGCTCATTTGCAATGGATTTTGATTTTCAGCTACTATGATCATTTTTAGTTAAATGACTGTATTTTGATTTATGGTTTTACAATAGGAATTGCTTAATTAATGTAGCTCATAAATTTTTGTTATCAAAAAATCAGCCACCTCCCAAACAAAAACAAATAGAGGAGAGAAACAATGAAAAGCCTATAATATTAACATCCTATGATGCCGAAATCATAGCCAAAATGCACTCAACATAGCTAAGCTAAGTACACCTGTTATAATTGAAAGAAGAAAGAGTATGTGATAATCAATACAAGCTGCATAAAAATATCAATATTTGAGTTCACATAAAGATAGGAGATAAAAGAAAATATAGATATTTTTTGTGAAAGAATGTTAAATGGGAGTTTAAAATTAATCCCCCACCTCCCAAACAAAAACAAATAGAGGAGAGAAACATTTGAAAACCAAAAATATTGGTGTGTCAATACATCTAGACAACTATCTTACTAAAGCCTAGTAACTATTATCCATAGGAAGTAAATTGGGGAAAAAAAGAGATGATGTCTACACCAACTAGACATACATAGGACCAGAAAGCCCCAATAAACCATAAGGGCCACTAGAAATTCATTAAAGAAGGATATGATCCCATAGCATATAGGTCTCAATTCTCATATGTGATAGAAATAAAAGCTATGAAGAGGATCCTATCTAAAGTTTTTTTCCTTAGAATATTATTTCTACGTTGTCCTTTTAGTATCCATTCCGTTTTTCCTCTTTAGTGCAACTATTGTTCTCCCATCTATGTTTGTTTAACATTCTTATTATTCAAATTGATAGCAAGAATGAACATCATTTATACATGATCGAAGTATATTTTATCCATTGAATCAAACTCATCCTTATTCAATCTATTCTTCTTGATAGCTCTTACTCTTACAAGTATAACATTGTTGTTTCAGTTTGTATCATTCAATTATTTCTAAGAGTATGATTTCTTGATGTCATACTATAACATGCAATTTTTCTTTCCTTGCAAACCCGCCCTTCATCACCTCAGGATATAAGATTTACAATTGTGGACTTATGGTGAAATAAGTCTAATCTGTCTAAGATATACCAAACTACTATTCATGATGGCATTAATGGTTTCTCTGTATATCTTCAACAAATAAGACTTCTTCCAATGTATATCCCTTTTAATCTTATTACATAATAAGGGTTATTTCCTATTAACTTAAGAGACTTCAAACTTACATGTATAACATAAGACCCTTGTTCATTTGCAATCACTTCAATTAGATGCATGGTTAGTTTTTTCATCAATTACACTCAATCTTACATGTATGATTTTGTTCTTACACTTTTTATCAATATTTGATATGTATATGTATATGCATATGTATGTGCATACATATACATATGCAATTGTATATACATATATGCATGTGTACATGTATATGTATATATGCATATGCAAACAAAAAATGAAGTTATTTTAGATGTAGAGTGGAGCAAATGGATGGAACATGCATAATTTGAAACAACAACACCATTACACTGTCCCTTAAGCTATGCATTGTACCTTACATTCGTTACACTCTCCATCCAAAATGCATATATGTATATGTGTATATATACAACCTAATTGGATGTACGCTTTGTTTGTTGTTCAATTAAAGTGACTGTAAATATCGGCCCCTCTCCCTTACAGCTAACTATGATGATGGTTGACTCTTACTTATGCTATAACCATTTCTCATATAGATACTGAAATATAATTTCATACAACATTATCAAATGTATATATAACTTTGAACAACGCTATGGTATAGATGGATGGTTAGTTTGTTCATCCATTAGAATCAATCTTACATGTCTCAATTTTCTATTACACTTTGTATCATTGTTTGATTTATTTCAATTATAATTAGGGATGTGATAGTATAACATGCATAGGACCAGAAAACCCCAATAAACCATAAGGGCAACTAGAGATTCATTAAAGAAGGATATGATCCCATAGCATATAGGTCTCAATTCTCATATGTGATAGAAATAAAAGCTATGAAGAGGATACTATCTATAGTTTTTTTCCTTAGAATATTATTTCTACGTTGTCCTTTTAGTATCCATTTCGTTTTTCCTCTTTAGTGCAACTACTGTTCTCCCATCTATGTTTGTTTAACATTCTTATTATTCAAATTGATAGCAAGAATGAACATCATTTATACATGATCGAAGTATATTTTATCCATTGAATCAAACTCATCCTTATTCATGCCTTGGGTATCCCAATTTAGATTAAACATTATAACATGTCTTAATGATAGCCTCATCCAATCTCTTATTCTCACCTAAAATTCATTATCACAATCAACCAACTAATCCTCTACCTCAGGTACATAGTGAAAACAATATCCTACCTACAAAAAAGAAGAAACTATTTGATGTCAAAGGGGAAGCAAAACTCAGATAATTGTCTAGCTTATATTACATCATATCTCTTTTCAATATGTTTTGCGTTATCATTCACTCTGCTTATCGTAATCTCACAGGTTATGCATTATCATTCACTCTGCTTATCGTAATCTCATAGGTTATGCATTATCATTCACTCTCCTTATTGTTTTCTCATAGGTTTTGCATTATCATTGATTCTAATTTTGGGTAATGCTCCATCAATTTTATATCTGATTTATGTTTGATGTGATCAAGCTATCTATGGATGAAATTAACCTTATGTTGTGGAGGACCAGCATATAGGTGTGGGCCCCAATGAGTGCATGTCCTATAGCACATTAGGGCCCCCGCTTACGTATTAGGGGAGAGGAGCCGATACATATGCACCCAAAATCACACTGTCCACATGGCAGGCCATGTGGACCAATAACATTTAAATGAAAAAAAAACCCATATCCTTCAATAAGTCTGTAATGCAAATGTTTCTATCTTTTCTTAGGTGTCATTGGTTATTTTGGGGGTGTTATCTTTTGCATAGGTTATTTTCCATCATATTAGTCATCCAATTATTGTACCTTAATTTTGTGTCTTGGAAATATATGGGGGGTGTTCTATTTTTTTTAGGTTCTGCTTCATCAACATAGACATAGACAAATACATAGGCATAGACATATACATAGACATAGACATATACATAGACATATAGATAGACATATACATACACATATACATAGACATATGGATATGTATATTAGATATTAAATGCACACATAATTGTAATTATTTTGAAACAAAATAATTACACACTGGCAGCCAAACATGATGAAGTGTATCCAACTTGTATATGCTTAAGGTCTTTGCAGCTTATTTATATATATATATGCATATGTATAGACATATTCATATACATATACATATGTTTATGTTTATGTATATGTATATGTATATAAATATGTCTATATATTTATGTATATGTATATGTGTATATACATATACATATACATATACTACTTTCACGACATACTGCATATTTTTCGAGCCAACCTGCATCCAATGCTAATAATGCCTCGCACACTTGTCAACTTTACAGCCTTTCATTCTAGCAACTTCTCGTTTTATCTTCACAATGATGGCAATGTCTTTGTGTGTATGTGTATGTGTATGTGTTTCTGTATGTCTATGTCTATGTCTACGTGTATGTGTATGTAAATCTGTATGGATATGTAAATATGTATATGTCTATGTCTATGTCTATGTCTATGTCTATGTCTATGTCTATGTATATGTGTATGTGTATGTGTATGTGTATGTGTATGTGTATGTGTATGTCTATGTTTATGTGTATGTTTATGTGTATGTGTATGTCTATATTTATGTCTATATGTAAATATGTATTTGTATATGTAAATGTGTATGTGTGAATGTGTATGTCTATATGTAAATGTGTGTGTATATAGATGTGTGAAGAGGTCTTAAGTGGACAACCTTGCCACATCTACTTCTCTCAGTCAGCCACCCTAACAATCCACTGCGTCGCATTTATCACTCGTTGCCTCTTCCTATACTTCTCTACAATTGTGTTTAATTCACTTATGTCTACGTCTATGTGTATGTGTATGTATATGTCTATATTCATAAATTCAGACCTGCAACAATTGTATCTTTTTAATGTGCCATTGATTAATTTGGGGGTGTCAACTTTATATGGTGTGCACCTATACGCCGGTCCTCCACAACGTAAAAAAAAATTATCCATAGATAGGCTTGATCACATCAAACATAAATCAGATATAAAATGCACACAAGTTAGCATTAATTTAAACAAGGTGCCAAGTCAACAACTTTGAAACCCATCCAACCCATCTTTGACCAATTGGCGAACCCATTACAAGAATGTTTCCCATCGTAGTATAACCAAACCAACACGCAAATGCATTCGCCTGTCCCGTCTACCATGAGATATACAACACGTATCAACTTCAGTCTGTCCCATCTTGCCAAGTAGGGTGCGCACGTATTGGAGCCAAACGCAAATATCCCACCAGCATCCATTTAACACTCTTGTAAGGCCACCATTATTCAAAACAAAAGCATGGAAACAATTTCAAAGAATCCACCAAACCAATCAAGTCAAGAATTAAAGGTTGAAATCAATCAAATCTCCAATTCATACGAAACAGAACTCAAATTCAAAAGAGGATAGCAATTTATTTCACCACACTAAACAACCATCAATCAGATTCAAATAATTCCCAAGTCAAATAGCCATGAAAACCTTCAAGTATTCACATGTATTACCATAGATCAATATTGAGCACTAAAGCTTTCTTACAACAAGTATTTAGGGGACCTGGTTTTCCCAAGGCCTTTCATGCTTGCCTATGTAGCACTTCACATAGATTACCATAGCTTTGTATTTGAATGACTTAGGGGACTTGGTTTTGTGAAGGCTTGTCATGGTTCCCTATGCAACACTTCACAATTCAAATGGAGTTGTGGACCCGTGCAGCATAGGTTGCCATCAAACGAGCGTTCATAAAATCAAGTCTCCCTAAAACATGTCTCTATTGCTTAGTTGATTGAATTGATGAAGCATAACCTATATGTATAGTTGTATGTCTATGTTTTATGTATATACATGTGTGGCCTATGTAGCACTTCACATAGATTACCATAGATTTGTATTTGAATGACTTAGGGGACTTGGTTTTGTGAAGGCTTGTCATGGTTACCTATGCAACACTTCACAATTCTAATGGAGTTGTGGACCCGTGCAGCATAGGTTGCCATCACCTATGAAAAATTTAACACCCCCAAATTCATCAATGGCCCTGAAAAAGATAGAATAGTTGCACGACTTAATTGTATACAAATATGTATATGTGTATACATATCCATACATATCCATACATATACATATAGATATGTATATGTATGCATATACATATACATATCTATATACATATGCATATGTATATACATATGTATGCATATACATATGTATATGTATGTGTATGTATGCATATATATATACATATACAGTATATGTATGTGGATGTATGCATATATATATACATATGTATATGTATATGTATATGGAACCTGTTCATGGCGGCGAGGAACTTGTTCGTTGCTTGCATGGCAGAAGTGGAGCTATTGGTGACGTTCGGTAATTGGCGTCTACCCATCTCCATATCGACTTCTACCCAAACAAGATATGGACTTCGAGCATTGTAGGTTGTCGTGAGACGGCGAAGGTTGCAGACGATGAAATGAGTAGGTTCCGACGAGCAAGTGAAGATGGGATGTTTACTTGGAAAAATGAAAGGCTGGTTGAATGGCGAGAAGAGCGAGGCACTAGGAGCATTCAATGCAATTCGTTTTAGAATAAACGCATATGTATGTAGATATGTATTTGCATATGCATATGTATATGTATATAGATATGTATATGCATATACATATATATATATATATCTATATACATATACATATGTATATGCATATACATATCTACATACATATACATATACATATACGTATGTATATGCATATGCATATGTCTAATATGTATGCATATACATATCCATATGTATATGTATATGTATGCATATACATATGCATATGTCTATGTATATGTATGCATATACATATCCATATGTATGCATATACATATATATGCATATGGATATGTATATGTATAGGTTGGTTGGAATAAAATTGTGGGGTGGCGTGGAGCTTAGGAGAGGTGACAGCATTTAATTCAGACAGTCGATATGAATAGGAAGTGGCGGCGAGTGATAAATGCTCAGTAGTGGATTGTTATGGTGGTGGACTGGGAGGAGTTGACGTGGCAAGGCTATCACCTTCAGACGTCGAGCCACACAGGTAGTGGCACCTGAGGTGCGTCTGTATCGGTCGACGGGTCTTTTTTCCATTTTTTTCGACGCGTGGACAAAGTTGGACCTTCCACGTGGCAAAATATTTGGAAAAAGGAATAGAAAATGACAAAATGTCAATGAAGAAGCAAACATTTGAAACAAAAATAGTGACACATTGCAAATTACATAAAACACACATTGCAATATGATCCTAATACATTGCAAATCAAAACAAAAACGATGCATCTATAATTCTCATATATTTAAAAATGTCAACGAAGAAGCATACATTGCAAATTACATACAACACTTTTTCGAATCTGATCAAATTACTTCACAAAACAAAACAATAATGATCAATCTGTACTTATCAAAAAATTACACTGTCCACAATTTCAGTGCATTTATAAATATCAATACTTCTAAAGTCTATGAAACTAGCATTTGTAATCTAGTTGTTGCTATTGTGAAAAGGATCTTGGCTGGTTGGGGTGCCAATTGCCATGTTCCCGTCCCCTTCCAGTCGACGGGGATTGCTGCATACATGAGTGGGACTTGGAGTGGTAAATTGGGTGCAAGTGACATGTGTTGGGGGCAGTGGTGAAGACATTTGTACATCCCGAGTGCCAAATTGATATGGATATTGACTGCCCATAAAGTCAGATTGGGAGAGGCTTGAATAATTCATTGCTGAGGAGAACTGAGGGATATTAATGTTGAGAATATCACTGAAGACTCCATTACTTTGAGACAATGGATTAGAAGTGTTCCTTAACCACCTCTCTCTCTGTAAAGCCCTTTGTGCCTCCTCAATCTCTTTTTCCTTTCAGTCCTATTCCTTGTGAAGCCTCTCTTGCTCCTTTTTTGCATCTCTATCCTTTTCTTGTTGTAATTTTTGCTGCTCTTTTTCTTTTCGCAGTACATCCTTCTCAATTCTAGCATTCTCCTTCAACTCCACTGCCACAATTCTTGCTTCCCTTTTCTCTGCATTCTATTGTCTCTTTCTTGCTTTTATCTCCTCCACCTCTTTCTTCCTTTGCTCTTGCTCCATTAACAGCCTCATGTAGTCATTTGTTGTCAACAATTGAGACTGTCTACTGATCCGAATTGCACCTGCTTTGGATTTCATTTGACAGACAGTGTGCACAGGCAACTTGAGGAACTTGCTAATGTGCGGAATTGTTTGTGTTTCTTGTGTCCCATCTGACTGTGTGCTAATGACCTCCTCGACTGCCTGTGAGCCTTGTGGTACATCTTCATTGGCTTGTAAATCTGAATTGCAAGAAGGAGCATAGTAATGGACAACTTGAGAAAGGTCAATTTCTGGTGGTGGTGATGGAAAAGTATAGGTATCCTATTGTTCTAGGACTTCCAAATGAATTCCCAAGTTCATTGCTCCCTCAACCAACCAGGATGGTTGGCTTTTTTGTGGTGGAAGATCTAAACTTTTGTTGAATTGATCAATGACCCTGTCCACCATGGGAGGGGTGTGTTCATTAACCACCACTTGTGCAACTGATTCAGCAGGACATGTATGAGTGAGTGTTGTGTTTATGTTGTAGGCTACATGTGTCCATCTGGAAGAGTGGACTACAATATTGTGACATCATCACTTGACACACCAAGTCCATAAAGGCTGAGAATGTTTTCAACTGCGTCAGCATCCTCGTTGACCACAAATGTCTCACTTGGATGCATGTCATTGACAAGTGCATCGGGATTCAGCGGCCATATACTAGTCCTTTTAAACCCAGCCTTGATGTTGTCAATTGTCAAAGCTCTTTTCATTGCTTTGTTGCCTAACATTGCAAGTTCTCTCCTCCTCACTTCAATGTTTGGAAACCTTGACAAAAATTATGCACGTTCTGATTTGAAGTAAGCTTTGAAAGGTGCAAACACACTCACATCCAACGGCTGTAGCTTATGTGATGTGTGTGATGGAAATGTTAACAAATCTATACCGATATCTCTTGCTTCCTGGATGGTTTCAAGTGCTACGTGGCTTCCATGGCCGTCAAAGATTAGCAAGACCTTGTTCGTGGGCGAGACACCGCCTGGAATCAAGGTTTTGAAGTGGGTCAACCAATCTATGAACAATTCTTTGGTCATCCATGCATGTGGTTGGGCTGCCATGCAAGCACTTGGTTCACAATCTATGTTCGCACTCCCCTTGAACAAGTAGAATCCTGGAATGCTCTGCCCGGAAGCATTGACACAACATAGAATGGTTATCCATTCACGGCTCTTTGGGATAATGTAAGAGACATTCCTGTTACCTTTTCTTGTGAGCACCTTCATGGACCCATTTTTGCCTACTTGGATGCCAGTTTCATCGCAATTCCATATGCGATCAGGATGATATGGCATGGCTTTGTATGTTGCAGACAGTGTTTTGTAGAATGCATCTAAAACATCAGGTCTAAGATTGAATGCCCTATCTTTGTCTAGGCCTTCAGCAGTTCGTAATGTGAGTTGAGGATGTCTGTGCTTGAAGCCTATCCACCAGGACTTCCCTAGGAAGCCATTGGTGAAAGGGTTTGGCCTATTTTGACATATTTGAGCAACCTCAGACTTAAGATTGACTATCTCAAGACCATAACCAATATCAGCCATTTGCTCACACCATTCCACAATGCAATTTTCTTCCTCTTCTGTGAGGACTGTTGGCAGACCTTTCTTGGAAGTTGTTGTTAGACCCCCTAGCCATTTGGACAGTGTGGCTATTGGGATTGACCACTTTTTGGAAGCCCTCCTTATCGACATGTCATTCTCTTCAATGTCATAGAGTTCCCTTTTCATGTCATCCTCAGACCATAGCTTTTATATTTGTTTTACCTTCTGCGGTATTTGAGGTGTAGTAACCTCAATCTGCGGTATTTGAGGAGTAGAAACCTCATCTACTTGTGCAACATGATCTATTTCAGTTGGGAATCTGCATCCTTATTTCTAGGCAGGCAACCTTGTCATGGCTCTTTTCTTTTTTTTGTTCCCAGTATGGGTCACCACTGCATTGCCCTTGGCCATCTACACAAAATAATTAGAATCAAAACAGTGATGCTTGAACAGAAAAACAATCACTTTGTAATGCAGAACATATGAGAATATAATAAGTAGAGTCAATGATAATGCATAACCTATGAAACATAAATGGTAAACTATGAATACATCTATGTGTATGTATGAAGAGAGTGTTGTGATGCTTGAACAGAAGAATAATTAGTTTGTGATGCAAAACATATGAGAATATGATAACCAGAGTAAATGATAATGCAGAACCTACAAAAGATAAATGGTAAACTATGAAACACAAATGCTTTAACAGTTATCTTTATATGTATGAAGAGAGTGATGCTTAAACAGAAGATTATTTAGTTTGTGATACAAAACATATGAGAATATGATAGCCAGAGTAAATGATAATGCAGAACCTAGGAAAGATAAATGGTAAACTATGAAACACAAATGCTTTAACAGTTATCTTTATATGTATGAAGAGATTGATGCTTGAACAGAAGATTATTTAGTTTGTGTATGTGTTATCCTTTTAGTTTCTTGCATTTCAATTGAGATTATCTTCTGTAACAGGAGTTTGTTATCTTGAGTTATCTATTCTGGAGTGAGCGATATAAGGAAGTAGAGGAGTAAGAAGCACAAAATTACAAGCTATGCAAGGGAGTTAGAGTTTAAGAACATCCCACATCTCTTAAGCATTTACAACATTAACATTCCCATGCACAACAAAGTGAAAACCACACTCATGTTTGAACAACAGAAACTTTAGAGACTGATAATGTAGAAGATATGAGAATAAGATATCCAGAGTGAATGACAATGTAGAACTGAAAGAAGAATAAGATAAGCAGAGTGAATGATAATGCAGAACCTGTGAGATTATGCTAAGCAGAGTCAATGATAATGCAAAACCTATGAGAATAATATAACTAGAGTGAATGATAATGCAGAACCTATGAGAATAAGATAATCAAAGTGAATGATAATGCAGGACCATTGAAACAGAAATGGTAAACCATGACCAATATGTAACATATAAACGATAATGCAAAACCTATGAGACTACGATGTGAGATTACGATAAGCAGAGTGAATGATAATGCAGAACCATTGAGACACATGAAAAGCAAAGTGAATGATAATGTCGAACCTATCAAACAGAAATATTAAACTATGAGTGTAATATTTGCAATATAAACCCTACTAAAACAAAAAGGCTAAACTATGACTGTAACATTTTCAATATAAACCCTAGGGAAACAAAGATGGTAAACTATGACTGTAATATTTGCAATATAAACCCTAGGGAAAGCCTTAAATGGTAAACCATGACTGTAATATATGCATTATAAACCCTATGGAACACATATGCTAACCTATGACTGCAATATTTGCAATATAAACCCTACCGATACATAAAGAAACATGTAATATGACTGTAATGGGTGTAATGAAGATCAATATGGATGTTGTTAATGGCTGTAATGAACAACAAGTGTGAAAAGTAAAAACTGGTACAATATGGATGTTGGTGCACTGGAATCTGAGTTGTTGCCTCCCCTTGATGTTAACTCGTTCAATTTTGTGCTTGTCACTCCTTTTCTTATGTCGCTCACTGTAGAATAACTAAATACTTGTTGGTTTTCACGGCTATTTGAATTGGGAATTATTTGAATTTGATTGATGGTTGTTTGGTGTGGTGAAATAAATTGCTATCCTCTTTTGAATTTGAGTTATGTTTCGTATGAATTGGAGATTTGATTGATTTCAGCCTTTAATTCTTGACTTGATTGGTTTGGTGGATTCTTTGAAATTGTTTCCATGCTTTTGTTTTGAATAATGGTGGCCTTATAGGAGTGTTAAATGGATGCAGGTGGGATATTTTTGTTTGGCTCCACTACGTGCCCACCCTACTTGGCAAGATGGGACAGATTGAAGCTGATATGTGTTGTAGATCTCATGGTAGACGGGACAGGAAAATGCATTTGCGTGTTGGTTTGGTTATGCTATGATGGGAAACAATATTGTAATGGGTTCGCTAGTCGATCAAAGATGGGTCGGATGGGTTTCAAAGTTGTTGACTTGGCACCTTGTTTATTTTCTGTAGTTGTGACTAATGTGAAAGTGACACCTGCATTGGTGCGAAATTTGGGTTTAATAGTTAATGGGGAAGGGTGCATGTCTTAGTGTTTGGGCGGTTTTAATTCCATGTCAGAATGGTACTTCTTCAATGTTAGATACAAGTTGGATACACTTCATCATGTTTTCAAAAACCCTAATGTAAATTCTTAGGGTTTCTTAAGGATTAATTGCATCCATTGGATTGAATTTAATGCTGGCCCTTGATTTAAAAATGTAATATTTATAAAAGGGTTGTGCCTTCTCATTTGTAAGGGGTCAGAAAAGGTTAGAGAATAGCTGATCAAAGGCTGAAAAGCCATAATTGGCTAAGTTAGAGGTTAGATTCTGCAAGTCAGTAGTTGTAGCAGAGGAGAGAGACTGGAAATTATTATGTAATGTTGGAGAAGATAATGCAAATGGGTTGTTGATTTGGCAAACTTTGTGTTTACCTTTGACAGTTTATGGTTTCTTGTTCTTAATTCTCAGTGTTAGATGTTAGTTTTTAGTTCTTTCATGATAATGGTGAAATGTTAATGATGTCGATTGATCTCCAGTCCATACTTTTAGCAATTTGTTGATTAATGTTCATAGTATGAAAATCTTTAGTTTCCTCAAAAGATTGCACCATTTTTTGCGGAGTTGCAGGCTTGTCCTTGATTAAGCAGAAATTGGTTTTATTAGAGATTTGTCTGTTTGTAGCATTCATCATTGTTGTGATTGATTTTAGGAGTAATTTTAATCTTAGGATCTCTTTTAAACTCTTATCTTTTGCTATATCTTTTATTATCTGGGTTACATTTAAGAATCTGAGTATCAATATATTGCTAGATATGATAAATTTGAGTCCAGTGTTTGCATGTAGTAAGGTCCCCTTGTGATTACCAACATTTTCACATTATCTCTGAGTTGTTTCACTACATTGTCAAGACCTGACATTAGAGACCTTGGGGTTATCTCTTTTTCCATAGAGATTTACCTTTCAAGAGAGATAGGATATCATATTCTGTCTGAGTTGTTGCTGTGTAGAAAACACCATCAACAAATTGGCGCTAGAAGGAGGGCCTTGAATAAGCAAGTTGGATCGATTTTTGTCTACCATTTCTCCTGAGAGGTTTAGAAGAAGAACCATATCTACTCCAGGAGAGGAAGAATTTCAAGAGTTGCAAGCCCTTACTAGGTCAAGAAGGCCCAGAAGAAGGGGAGAATCATCATCCACCTAGCCAATCCCATCATCCCCATCATCTTCATCCTCATCATCCTCATTATCATCTGATTTTGAGGGCATTCTTATTCAGCAACCTCAACCAACCATAAATCAGCCATTACCGCTCCCACCTCCACCAATGGCTTTCCTATCAAATAACCCATCCCCTGTATTCTTCAACAACTACAATGCTATGCCAAAGAACCTTGAGCATTTTTTCTCTAGGTTTCACACAAATGATCCCAAAAGGACTGATGAAGAGCACACTAGGATTTTCAAAATTACCCTCAAGGATAGGGGAATTAATCATGAGGATGTTGCCTACAGACTTTTGCCTTATTCTCTAGGAGATGAGGCATTCTATTGGTATAACCATCTTCTTGCTGGGTCTATCACTGCTTGGCTTCAGTTGGAGACTGCATTTTTACAGAGATTTAGTGGTCCAATCAGTTCCAATGGGCTTTATCTACAGTTTACTAGAGTAAAGAGGGAGGCGAATGAACCAATAGGGGCTTTCAATAATAGGTTCCATAGGTCTTATGCTAGGCTGCAACCCCCTTATGTTGTGGATGATGCCTCTGCTAGGGAGGTTTATTATGAGGCTTTGGATAGTTTGACATCTACCTTTGTGAAGTGGAGAGCAAACCCTCCTGACAGCCTACTTGAAGCTTATGATGTGGCTGGTAAAGTGAGCACAGATTTGAGACAACACTTGTCTGGACCCCTTCCATTAGCTGGTCAAACTGTTATGTTGGGTTCAACTCCTCAGCTACCTTTCGTTTCGCACCCAAGTGAACCCTTGAATCAAGCCCCACCCATGCCATACTACTATTTGAATGTGAATCAACCTGCATTCTCTCACTAGAAATCTAATGTACCCAGTTACTTGCAAAGCTCTGAGACATTTAACCAATCCTCGAACCATGGGTTCCATTATGTTTATATGCAAGATCCAGCTGGTGTTGTTCCTCCATCAGACAATGCAGATAAGGAGAGGCTAGATGAACTCACAAATCTAGTAAAGAAGTTGGCCACCAAAACAACCAACCTCAGGTCATCCAAAGGGGAAATCAGTTCAATCATGATCAAGATCAGGGGCAGAATATCGATAGGGGACAATATTTTAAAGATCAACCCTCAGGGCCAACATTTGATAGATGGCAGCTACCACGCCAAAATAGGACTTGGGATATAAGGCCTGACAATGAAGGAGTCCTAACATCTTTGGAGCATCCAAACAATCAAGAAAAGCCTATAGCTGGTGTATATCTAGCAGAAGCAGCTCTATCCGGATGGTGTAGGCTTCATAACACCAATCAACACTCTGAATTGGATTGTTAAGAATTTAAGACTGCTGCATCTATTTTCCAACAGAAGATCCAACAATCCCACAATAATTTGGGTGGACAAGAGAAAGTACCATCTAGTCCTTATGACATATCAGTCTTGGTGGTGGATCATGCACCATTTCCAAGGAGCGAAGAGAATGGACCAGAAGAAAAACAAGACAAGAGTGTTGAAGCACAGTATGCATACAATGAAGGATCTACGGTTCAATCTTTTGAAAGTGATGAGAAGGATAACAATGGTCTGCTAGAGGTGGAAGAGAAGGTTTGGTTGTCAGATCATTCAAAGGATGCGCATCAAACTACGTAGAATGAGTCTCCAATAGAATAATTTCAACAAGCTACCGAAGAATGCTCGGTAGAAGAGTCAAATGGCATTGGATCTGAGAAAGGCATAGTAGTAAACACTAAGGTAGCCCTAGAGGAGGTTGAGCTTTCAATTGAGGAGCCTCAATAGATTATAAATGAATGTCCCATGAAGCAAATTGAAGGAACTGGTGTTGCTGATAAAGGGGATGATGTTCTTGAGGGTTACAGTTACAAGCCTGAACCAGTGCCAGCAAAAGAATTTATGG
This sequence comes from Sequoiadendron giganteum, assembly GCA_007115665.2. Classification (NCBI taxonomy): domain Eukaryota; kingdom Viridiplantae; phylum Streptophyta; class Pinopsida; order Cupressales; family Cupressaceae; genus Sequoiadendron; species Sequoiadendron giganteum. The sequence goes on along the minus strand of VCHN02000014.1, from coordinate 155,259,086 downwards.
AGTCTTCTTATTCATATAATTATGTTCTTTCTCTATCTATTGATGAACTGAATATTGGAAATTCACATATTTTATGCATTAATTATGGGATAGCTAATGTGGTTCATTTTGATGCACAGGGAAAATTGAATGATGTTGAAAATAGTAATATTACAGTCAAAATTGAGCACATGGTTGTAGGTGAAAATTTGCTTGAGGATCATTTTGTCATGCCTCCTGATGAATATCTTGCTGAGAAACTTCTCATGCATGCCAAATCTTATGTCGTTTCATCACTAATTCCTCATGAAGATACTCAAATAGGTGAAAAGTTCCATGATGTTAATTTTGAATTTGTCCAATCTAATTTTCATCCTGAATTGCTCATTGATGAGTCTGATTTTGTTGTGCATGTTTCAAATGTGAGAGGAATACTACATAATCATTTGAGAACTCCTAACCTCATGGATGTTAACTTTGCACGATTGGAGGACAATAAATTTAACATTTAATCTGAACAAGCGCAACGCCAGGTTGTTTTCTTTCCTTGCTAAAACTTCTGAAGTTTATCATTTTGATTATGGAGGTTTAGGGAAGACAACGTGCATATGGATTTATCATGGTTTCAAAGAGTTACCTCAATTTTTGATTATACCTGTTGAGAATTTTGAGTTTGAATGTTGCATTGTTGAGGTTTATTTTGTTGAATATAAGGATGAATTTGCATTCTTGAGGACTATTACTATCACCTTACTACTTGTCCATGCGCTGAAAAGAAAAACAAGCATGGGTCTCAACTCACCTTGTCTGATCATCAATCATTTTGAGTCCCTTTGTACATGATGTTGATTTGAATAAATGCAGCTTGCCCTACTATTCTTTTTCTTTAAGTCTATTTTTTGGTTTTTCTTTAGGATAGATGGCTTTAGTTTAGATTGCTTTGCTTTGCCTTTGGTTGGATTTTGTGCTGCTTTTGGTTTCGGTTTGGTTGTTTGCTTTGCTTCTTCAGCTTGGTTTCCCCTATTTTCTATTGGGAGTGTCTTATTTGCACAACAACAATTATTTTTATCAAGGACTGTTTTTGGTATTCCTTTTACAAACTCTAATCATCCTTCCAGGATATGTTGGTGAAATATTCTATTCACTATCACATGTGCTAAATATTTAAAGTGGACAAGTCATTGGATTGAATTAGCTCCTAAATGTGCTCAAATCTTACATTTTACACACATCTTAAGAATCTTGAGGTTGTTGTAAGATCTTTGTGAGGTCTTGTTAAGTGAAAAATCTTATATTTCTACTTCAATGCCACTATGATTCTCAGCCCTGAGTGTGAGCTTCATTTCTTACAGGTTGAAATGAAAAGAAATATCAAAAAAGAAAGAAAATAAAATGTTGAATATCCAAAGAAAGTGAGTTCAACCTTTTAGGGGAATCCAAATATCTCTACCGGGGCTATGGACACTTGGCTGGCAGTAGAGCTATGTTTAGGAGAATCACAACGATAACCTCGTTGGGGCTATGGATGTCTGACTGGCAGGGAGACTCTATCTAGGTTGCTTTTGAAGTTAGAATCTTTATGTAGCTTAATATGACTGAAATTGGTTTCTTGCAACAACTTAAGGAGGGAAATTTACACACTTGCACGCACTTGGATTTCCAGCGCAGGAAAGGCTAGCTTGTCCATTGATTTTGAAACTTTACTTTTTTGGTTGACATGATGTGAGGATCAAAACTAGAGATTATGGGTTCTTGATTCCAGTTTGTCATTGAAATGCTTTGAAGCATTTCCCCAGCGGAGTCACCATTTGTTGTGCACTTTTCACACACGCCCCACCGGAAGCGGGGACCCTCTTTTTCTTCTACGTCTTTGTACATTGTCTTTGTCAATTTACAGTCTTTTTCTCTTCTTGGGGGTTATTTTGGGATTAAGTCCGGATTTGATTTGATAGGGGTGGTATTTTGAAGTATTTTGGGTCCTTGGATTTTAGAAATGGGGATTTTTGAAGTGAATTTTCAATGTGATGTGTAAATATTTTTGCACCAATAGATAGAGGACAAAAAATTAGGTCAAGTTGCTTTTTGAACTTTTTGAAAATTCCTTCTAGAAAAGAAGTTATGGGGTTTCGAAGTTTTTCTCTAGATTTCTCGTCAAATCCGGGATTATCTAACCCGTCCGGATTTGACGAGAAATCTAGAGAAAAACTAGATTTCTCGTCAAATCCGGGATTATCTAACCCGTCCGGATTTTTCTGGATTTTTGTCAAATCCAGGATTATCCACCCCGTCTGCATTTTTTCGGATTTTTTGTCAAATCCGGGATTATCCACCTCGTCTGCATTTTTCTGGATTTTTTGTCAAATCCGGGATTATCCACCCCGTCCAGATTTTTTCGGATTTTTTGTCAAATTCGAGATTATCCACCATGTCCGGATTTTTCTTCAAATCCAGGATTATCCACTCCATTCGGATTTTTCCGGATTTTTGTCAAATCCGGGATTATCCACCCCGTCCAGATTTTTCTGAATTTTTTGTCAAATTCGAGATTATCCACCCTGTCCGGATTTTTTCGGATTTCTGGCCATTTTCGGGATTTTCCCTTCCTAGCGGATTTTTCCGAACTTCCTTTCATGATTTTCTTGAGCTTCAAAATTTATTAATAGGGTTAAATTTCCGAAATTTTATGACGGAGTTGAAATTTCCAAGGGTTTATTTATGCTTAATTTTAATATTTTGTGGTTGGATTTTCACATGTGAGCTATTAATGATTATGTCTATTTTTCAGGATTAAATAAATAAAAAAGGAGGACTTGCATATGGATTCGTGCCAAGAGGAAAATTTGGAAAATATTTAAAATGTACTTGCATAAGAATCTGTGCCACAACCTATCTATAGCTGGAATATATGTTTCAAACATGGAGTGACGTGTGATGTTTTCACTCTCCAATCATAATTTTTTATTCAAATCGAGGTGGCAGATTATTGACTTCTTATTGTTCCTGGATGTAACTACTTTTATTGTATTGGATGATGATGTACCACATTTTTTCAAAAACCCTAATGTAAATTCTTAGGGTTTCTTAAGGATTAATTGCATCCATTAGATTGAATTTAATGTTGGCCCTTGATTTAGAAATGTAATATCTATAAAAGGGTTGTGCCTCCTCATTTGTAAGGGATCAGAAAAGGTTAGAGAATAGCTTATCAAAGGCTGAAAAGCCCGAATTGGCTAAGTTAGAGGTTAGATTCTGCAAGTCAGTAGTTGTAGCAGAGGAGAGAGACTAAAAATTGTTATGTAATGTTGGAGAAGTTAATGCAAATGGGTTGTTGATTTGGAAAAATTTGTATTTACCTTTGACGGTTTATGGTTTCTTGTTCTTAATTCTTAATGTTAGATGTTAGTTATCGATTCTTTCATGATAATGGTGAAATGTTAATGATGTTGATCGATCTCCGGTCGATACTTTTAGCAATTTGTTGATTGTAAGTTGTTGTGTAAAGTTAGTTTGGGTCTTATTTTGTGCTAAGTTCAACTGTGGATGCTTGTTTACATTGCGCTATTTATTGGGTATGTGAATGAATGTTCATAGTCTGAAAATCTTCAGTTTCCTCAGAAGATTGCACCATTTTTTGCGGAGTTGCAGGCTTGTCCTTGATTAAGCAAAAATTGGTTTTATTAGAGATTTGTCTGTTTGCAGCATTCATCATTGTTGTGATTGATTTTAGGAGTAATTTTAATCTTAGGATCTCTTTTAAAGTCTTATCTTTTTCTATTTATTTTATTATCTGGGTTACATTTAAGAATCTGAGTATCAATATATTGCTAGATCTGATAAATTTGAGTCCATTGTTTGCTTGTAGTAAGGTCCCCTTGTGATTACCAACATTTTCACATTATCTCTGAGTTGTTTCACTGCATTGTCAAGACCTGACATTAGATACCTTGGGGTTATCTCTTTTCCCATAGATATTTACCTTTCAAGAGAGATAGGATATCATTTTCTGTCTCAGTTGTTGTGCAGAAAACACCATCAACAATTATGTTATTAAATTTTGCTCCCATCCTCTATGTTTCTCTTGTCCTTTGCGTTAGGTGATTCAAATCACCAACTCTTTCTTGATGATTTAGCTACCCATAACATGTTGTTGGGTAGCATTCCCCCTCAAATTTTAGCTCCTTTTGATGCCTTTGTTCATGTTTTGGGTGCCACTATGGTTGTTGTGCATGTGTCCCCATCTAGGGCTTCAAATCTTGTTATTGGGATCAATGATGTTTGTGTTGGCTTTACTTTTACTTCTAGGGTTGTGGTGTGAGTCATGCCCCCCCATGAATCCTACTACTATTGGTGGTGGTCAAAAATTTGTTCATGTGGCTAGTATTGATGTTGTTTGGCCATTAAGGGAGAAAAATTATCCTCTTCCTTCTACCAAATCATCCCTAGTGGTGGTTTATGGCCAAGATGTAGTGGAAAATGAGGACTTCTACCAATGTAGGGGTGTGGTGTACAGATTATTTAATCTTTGGTCTTTGTTTCATAATCTTCACAAATGAGTCTTGGATTCTTGGAGACCTCTTGTGGCAGGTAAGATTGAACTCTTTCCCTATGCTAAATGTTTTTCATTGCCTCTTTTACCTCTTATGAAGAAATAAATTTGGCGTTGGGTAAGCTATGGGCTAAGGGGAGCACTCTCTCTCTGTTAAGCCTTGGTCAATCAAATTTAAAACCTTAACAAAGTCAATCTTGATGAAAATAACATGTTATTGAGAAAAAAATGTATGCCATACCTTCCCATACATCAATAATATTGTCTAAAATATATCTACTCTTGAAAATAATTTTCTTAGGTCTATGGGGAAAAAGCATTTATATCCTCTAATGCTTTGATAGTCATGTCAACTGCTTTACTCACACTAGAAATTCTTTTAGGTTTTTGGTTATCCTACTACATGATATGTGATGTAACATCTATCTTCACATACTCATGCATTGGCATCATCTAATTCTATACTTCATGCAGAAAACTACCTTGGATTTAGAAAACCATAAAAATAAAACTACCTTGGATTTATAAAACCATAAGAAAATGACCTCACACTTTTATGTTAAGGGAGAGGACCCAATAGGTGAGCACCCTAAATTCGTGCTTCTCAAAATATTACGTGAAAATTTCAAATCACTCCCAATTTTTTATAGAAAATTACTTGGAAAGTCCCCTACATGTAACTAAGGTTTCAAGACCACATAGTCAAATATGATGCCACATCAGCATTCTTTTTGTCAAGGTATCCAAAAAGGCCCAAGAAAAAGTGAGACCAATACTTGTGCATCTACATCATATTTTATTGGGTGTTGATGTGGCATCACATGATTGGTTTCTTTTTAGATCTAAGGAATACATTTCATTTAAGTATGGGTAGTCATCATCAACACTAACAACTTTAAAGTCATAACTATTGGTCCAATATTGTTAAAAATATTGGGCATTTTATAAACAAATGATAACACAACTATTGGAACATGCTCAAGTACTAGGTCCTTTCCCCTAGTTCTTTCCTCATCATTTCGGCATGAGAATAAATGCAACAGTCATAATTGATAGGGTTTTTGTAGTTGTGTGGCATGCTTTTCCATGATAGTCACGTGTGAAATTTTGAATTTCAATCTCTTTATTCATATATTTATCGATATGTTAGCTTGGTGATTTACACTTTATTGAATATTTCTTGTTTCTACAATCATTATACAATCTTATATATTTATTTCAAGCTCTTAATGTTGGCTTTCATCTTTTAAAAAATATTTCAATAATGATCATAGTCTTTTTCATTTTTGAGATGTTTTATTTTTGAAAGACGTTATTTTGCTTCTTTCAAATTATATTATTCATGCACATTATTTTTTTATTATTATTTATTAAGACACCTTCAATATTTATGAGGTTGGGGTTACTTTTAGTTCTCTTTAAAAGTAAGCTTTAAGTAGCCAACATGAGGTAGTTTCTAAAGAGGCTTTTAGTTAGGCGTTGTCTATTTTTGAACCCATTTATCAAGAATATTTTCTAAGAACTATTTATTAAAAATATTTTTGAGTACATTTAAAATCATATAAATTTGATAATCTTTTAATAGATTCTTACAATCCTCAAGAGACCAAGTCTTCATAAATTCTCTTTATTTTACTTAGGATTTTGTCAAACTCCTTCTAATTGTAAGAGAATTCTCTTGAAAAAATATCTTGTTTCAACTTAATTATACATATAGATCTACAATAGAAAAGAAATCAAACTAAGTTAGTGTTAGAGGTAAGAGTTGAAAAAAAGTATTTACAAATATATAACCAATTTAATAAAAGCAATTCAAAAGTACTGATTCTAAATTTATGATGCAAAGTAATACTAGAGTAGGTGTTCATTCCTCTATAGATAGGGTGGGGTTGTTGTTAGGTTAGGGGACATTAACCTTGCAAACCTATGTCATTTTTATGTCTCTATATTTCTTGGAGAGTATCCTAGGGGACATGAGAGAAATTTATTTAATATTGGTATATTAAAATTATATTTACCTATATGTTAGCTTGGTGATGAAACAAATAAAAATGGAGTGTAAGTGTTTGAAAGATCATGCACCCTATTCTTCTCATTTCACTCAATTGTGAGGGTAATAATGCATAAATGAATATCAGAAATCAAACCTAACCAATATAGAAATCAAAAGGTAGGTTTTAAGAGGGTCAAATGATGTGTACCTGTTGCAAAAAGTGATTTTTTAGGCCTCAACAGAGGACTCATTCATCCAGTGGTGAATGGGTCTTGGCTAGGGTTCTAGAAAATCAATTTCTAGGTTTCTTTCTTCAATGTTTGCAACTCCAAACTTCAGGTGTTCAGCTCCCAAAAGTTGGAAATGAATTTTGTAGAAGACTTTTCATGATTTTGCAAGAAAGGTGACAACTTTGCAAATTTTTCTCTCCAATTGATCTTCAACCTAAAACCTACAATCACACATCAAACGAGAAGAAAAATGTTGTTTTGTTAGGGAATAGTTGTTTGCTTGGTCAAACCTCATTTTGGTAATTAAACCTTGAAATGAAACAATGCATAAAAGATGAATGAACAATGTAATGTCACAACTCACCAAACCTTGTTGAAACCTTCGATTACAAATTTGAAACTTACATGAAATGGCCTCAATGAGTGTTGATCTTGATCATGAACTTGACACAAGATAATGGCTTTGAACACTTGAACTTGATCACCAATTCTACATCATCATATTAGCTCAACAACATGCATGAATTTGACATGATGATTGATATCTTGATTGTTGCAATAAACTTCATTAATTTGACCTTGAATTCCTTCTTGAATGCTCTTGTGAACTCTTGATATCATAAACTTTCTATTATGCTTGAAGACTTGAAATTGCTAGGTGAAACTAAGTGAAATAGCCTTGTATTTATACTTATCTTAACATAAATTCTTGAAATTCAAATAACACAAGCTGACATAAGATCTAGGATTTGAAATCATTAAAATACCACCAAAAACATATTCCAAGGGGGGGTCCTAGGGTTAAGTGAGGACCCATTCACCATGTGGTGAATTGGTCCTAGCACACTTAACTAGGACACACTTTGGGGGATGTTGAATGTTATGTGAAAATGGGGTCCTAGGACCTATTGAGGACTCGTTCACTAGGTGGTGAATGAGTCCTAGGTCACTAACCTAGGACACATACCTTGTAAAATTAAGTGTTGTATAATATCATTTAAGAGTGTCGGGTTTTATCCCTCATAATCTATAATTAATTAGGCTTGGATTTGAATTAAAGGGACCAATTAAACTCCATTAATTAATAAAGCCCTAAATTAATGTGAAAGTGTAAAGATACACTTTAAAATACCCTAAGTAAAGCACCATTAAATCCGTTTAGTTTAAAAGGGTCCCAAACTTAATGTGAATGTGTAAAAAACATTACAACACTAAATTAAGGCATAATTAAGCTCATTTTAATATTAATTATTTTCAAATTAATAGGGAGAAAGGGATACTTTTTCCCTCACTACATTTTGCCTGCACTTGACCCCATGTCAAACTCACACTAAAGTAGACATTCAAGACACTTATGTATGCAACAATGACAAAGATACACAATCATACATTATCAAAGACCAAGAAAATATCAAGACTAGATTGTCCAACGTGATGTGGAGCACATCTAGACTATTGGTTTTGCACTCACTTTGGGGTAGTGGAACCTCAGGTTGTCCACTAGGTGAATATCCCTCCAAGAAGGTGGCTTAGTGAGAAAGTCATGCCTGTGTGTCAGATCTCACTATACTTACCATACCAAATCTATCCCTCTGAAAACTCTGATAGGGCACCACTCACATTCTTGTTTGTGCTTAAGAAGCTATATTATGTTAAGCACCAATGCACATGGTAAGGCTCCATAGGAAAGCAAGGTGTGTTATGCTAGGTGGCCTTGAATTAGGGTTATGTTCGAGCTTCACAAGATCAGAAAGATGTGTTATGCAAAACACATGAATAACAATGTTAGTAAAGGTTTTTGTTCAAAGGGGTTTCGCTTCATTCGTGCAAGATCTTCTTCTTAGGGATCATCGTGCCTAATGTCTCCAAGAGAGGAAAAATCAAGAGTAACAGATTGCAACTTAGTGGATGCCTCACGTCGCATCAAGCCACTAAGAGAAAGTCGTACACTAAGAAATATCACACTCTTGGAAGACATAAAACCCAATGACACCACCAAGAAAAGGATGCATCACAAGAAAAAATAAAATCACACCATGAAACATGTAAAATGTCGAAAGATATCATTGATGTATGCCCCACTTTAAAGCAGTTGCTAACACCATTTTTGTGAACAATCACTTTAAAGTAGCCAATGTTTACTCTTAAGACACGAGAGATTTCCTCAAAAAACCCTATGCCAAGTCATATGTTTCCGAATAAAGCTACATCACAAAAGAGGAGGGGGGGGGTTTCCCCCAGAAATACATAAGGGATCTATGGATTTGGGGTCAGTATATCTTTTCTACAATGTTGTTTAAGAGCTCAAAAATGTCATCATTCCCCAAATACTTATAGAACTAGAATAATGACACATAGAGAGCGAAAACAAAGAAAAATCCTTTCATGTCAACATGGAAGAGACCTAAATGTGTTGACACCTTGTGTCATCCCCAAAAGGAAAACAAAAGACAAGAAAAAAGATAAAATATTTACGACATACACAAGAATGTAGATACAAATAGAGGAATGCACAAAAAGAGAGAGAGATACATCAAACAAGACAGTATGGGGGATCACATTACACACAAGAAATCACATAAAGAAACATGAAAAGAAACAAATAAAAATACTAGTAAGGCATATGCGAGTCAACCTATAGTAGGTCATCTACATGCCAATCTCGGTTGGTATATACGGAAGGAAGACAACTAGCCAAATGGACAACAACAAGTGTCAAACTAAGGGAAGCACCAAGATCAACACTCTTTTTAGGAGATTTGTCATTTAAGCTCATAGAAGAGGAAAAGAATGTATTCAACTCATTATGCACTTGCTCATCAATATTTGCAATATCAATGATCATCTAAATTAATCACAAGAGGAGGTCGAATGATAATGTCTCTACAAGGTTCTTGTTTACATTGCGGCGAGGGTATAGAGTCATCATGCATTGCTTCAAGTAAGTTCAGATTTTGATTTTCTATGTTGTTCTTTTTTGTTTTAGCTTGTAACATAAGAGCAATAGCACGACATCTATGCCTATGCTCTCTGGCATTTTGATTTCATTTCAATCTATTGTCAATTTGTGTTTGTGTAGGAGTGGGTTTGTCAATCATAGGTTTCTTTTCTTCCCTTAGGGGAGGAATGGAAGTAATGTAGTCAAGATAGGAGGGTACAATGAAGGATTGTGCATCCCCACATCCTAATCCACTAACTCTATGATCTTAACAGATATGCAATGAAAGCTAAAATGAAGATAAAAGTTGTTTACGAACACATGACACCAGATATATTCTAGGAAAACCCTAACAAGGAAAAACCTAGCCTTCAAAAGTCATTCCTCCTTATATTATAATTTCAAAAACACACTACATATGCCACTCGGGCTTTACAGATGCTAGGCCGCAGCCCAAGAATTACAAAATATTCATACATAAACATTCCATTGACTCTTTCTTCTACTCCATGATTTCTCTGCTATGTGATCTATCCGGATCAAAACATTTCGTCATCGTGCTTCATAACTTTTTTCTATCGAATACTCTTCAATTTTTGTCTTGCATCAATCCTTTATCTTCCATTTATATCCTCTGCAAGCCTTCTAATAATTATCAAGTTGGCCCAATTATAATGGCTAGTAAGGTAATGTGTACATAGATAGGTCGGCCCCAAACATAAGGCATTGCTCTGCAAATACGTAGAACTTCGTGCGGTTCTCATAGAACTAGGTCCTTAACTTCCTTGAACAATATTCCTTCTCGCTCCACAACCGCTAACATGAAAATCCTGTAAAGTGTTCTCCCTCTGGTACTCTACAACTGAATTTTTTACTGTCTTCCAGATGCTCCTGCATCAGACTCTTGGGGTTATTTGAAAAGTGAGCCTCTTCACTTGGTCTGTATTGTGTCAAGTTTGATGTTATATCTTTGAATTGGTTCGGAAATCTATCCAAAGGTACTTGCAACTACCTCCAGGTTGGCAGTCTATTCAATTCCACCTTGCAAACTACCTCTAGTTCTTCTATGTTCGACATTCTACTTGCAACCCTTACATTGCCTCAATAATCAACAGTTTGAGCAATTCTTCTTCACAAGTTTCCTCAACTTCTTCATCTTGTTAAGGTCTAGGGTTGGCGGTCTACTTGCGAGCCTTGCACTGCCTCAATGTTTGGCAGTCTGAGCAAGTCTTATCCACAAGTTGCCTCAAGATTAATGTTTGCTTCAATCAAATAAGATTCAATCAATGCATACATGCACCCTCTAGAACAATCATGCAACTTCCTAGATTTATCAATACAACTTTTGAATTTCCTCTGCAACACTTCTGCTCTCCAATACTTAAAATTTCTCCTTCGATAGAATATCCTGTTATTTCCACTTTCTCCTCTAGTACATGAAATTTCAACACTGTCTTCCTTCCCAATAGATTTGCAACAAGCTCTGAAATAGATTCGCAACCAACCAACAGATTTTCCACTAGCTAACAGATTTGCAACCAGCTTTGATACCATTTAATGTAGTAAAGGTATGAGGGTCCAATGAAGGACTGTCCATCCTCCCAACCTAATCCACTAACTCCATGATCTTAACAGATATGCAAGGAAAGCTAACAAAAAGATAAAAGGTGTTTACAAAGACATGACACCAAATATATCCTGGGAAAAGCATAATAGGGAAAAACCCATCCTTCAAAACTCATTCCTCCTTATATTATAATTTCAAAAACACACTACATATGTCACTCGAGCTTTACAGATGCTAGGCCGTAGCCCGGGAATTACAAAAGATTCATACATCAACATTTCATCGACTCTTTCTTATGATCCATGATTTCTCTGGTCTATGATCTTTTCAGATCAAAACATTTGTCACCATGCTTCATAACTTCGTTCTATCGACTACTCTTCAATTTTTGTCTTTCATCAATCCTCTATCTTCCATTTATATCCTCCACAAGCCTTCTAATCATTATCAATTCATCCCAATTATAATGGCTAGTAAGGTAATGTGTACACATATAGGTCAGCCCCAAACATAAGGCATTGCTTCACAAATAGGTAGAACTTCGTGTGGTTCTCATAGAAGTTTGGCTAGGTCCTTAACTTCCTTGAACAATATTCCTTCTCGCTCTACAACTACTAACATGAAAATCCAGTAAAGTGTTCTCCCTCCGATACTCTACAAATAAATGTTTTGTTGTCTTTTGGATGCTCCTGCATCAAGAAGGAACCATAGGAGGTTGTTCAACCACTTTCTCTTTAGCTTTGTAAACTTGTTTGACTTTAGGAGGCACAACGAGATTGTTTTGATTGTTTCATGGTCTTTCATAAGAAATTGTAGGATGTTTTTTCATAGGTTTCTCTTGGATATTTGGAAGGGATTTTTGTTCAATCATTGGTTTATCAAGAGTAGGTGGCTCAATCATTGGTTGAGGCATATTTCTAATGGATAATTATGTTATGTATTTTTCCTTAAAATTTTGATATTCTTTGAAAAAGTAGTCCTCACAAGGTCTAATAGGTTCTATAGGCTCGGGCCAAAAGAAATTCAATGAAAATTTCCCTCGAGAAGACACGGGATTAAAGCCACTATGATGAAAAACAAATATTTCCTTTCCAAAGGGAAACTTTATACATTTATGCACAATTGACGGGACACCATTCATGGAGCGAAGTTGTGGATAACCTAACTTCACATGAAATTAGTTTGATGACGGGATGATGATGAATTTGACAATATTTTTTATCTAAATTTTAGAGGGAGGTTTATCGATCCCATCACAAGACAAGAAAAACCATTATATGTTTTGATCCATGCTTTCAGTTTGTCATATGTATCTTGATAGAGTTCATGGACAAATAGGAATTACCTAGTAATCACATTCTCTACACAAACAAGATCAATTAATGTCTTATTAGTAGGCTTGTCATTGATTCTTCTTGCTATGTAAAGAGGACCATTAGGTGCATGTTTAAGTATGTCTTTTTGTGAGAAAGAAATATCAAGAGACATTTTGGTTGAGCCCTGAGAAGGCTTAGCTTCAATAAATGCTATTATTTAGGCCAGTTCATCTACATTTTCATCTTTTATATTTTCCTCATCCCTATCAACATTCATCACATCATTCTTTGTTTCACTAGCTTTTACAAATGAAATAGTATGTTTTGGCATGGGATTTGTAAGTTTTGGTTAGGAGGAGCTAAAAATTTATTACCTTGATCAATCACACCTCCAATTAGAAGATTATTAGAATCAACGAGGTCTTACACAAGATGTTTAAGATGCTTACAATATTTTGAATCATGCCCATTTTGTCGATGATAATGGAAATAAGAATTTGGTCTAAAGCCTATGGGCAATGGTTTATTAGGATTATGAACTCTAATAGGAGGTAGGGAAATCATATTCTTTTCTATGAGATGCAACATGATATTGTGAAGGGTATCGAGTAGAGGAGTAAACTTTATATTCCTATCCCCAAAGGAAAATGGATTTGTCGTCTTTATGGTAGCCACTTGTTTATCAACTTGTTAACTTGGTTGAGGGGATTTAAGTTTTAAAAAGCCCCTATTTTTCTTCTTGAAATGTTGGTAACTATTTTAAATTGTGGATTCAGACTTTTCAAGACAGCTAGGAGGATTTTTTACATCACGACCATAAGTTGAATTCCGATAATCATGAAGGGTTGTATATAATTGTGTGAAGGATGGAATTTCAACATCTCAAGCTTGCTTTGGATTTTGTTTTGTAAGTTGGAAATAAACATTCATTGAAGGTTGACATCAGGAATATTAATGTTTATTTGTGAATAAAGTGTTTGGTATATTGCTATGAAGTCAGTCACTTTCTCATCATCCTTTTGTTTACATGTCATTAAATCAGCTATAGTTATTTTGGGATCCATGTGAATGTGGAAGTGGTTATAAAATACATCAATAAGATCATTCAATGAGTTTATTGAATTGTTCAGTAAAGAGAAAAACCACTCTAAAGTAGTATCCTTCAATGATCTAGGGAATAGTTTAGCCAAGATTTTATCTTCAAAGATGAAATCACTACATAGGGTTGTATAAGCAGACACATGGCTAACAAGATCTCCTTTCACCATATTTCTTAAATCTAAGAACTTCTATACCTTGTGGCATTTCTGCTCTCAATATCTCCAAGGATAATAGATTAGTTTTGATGTATTACGAAGGTTGACCATTGTTGTTTTGATTTAGGGTTGCAACATGTTGTTGGAGGGATTCCATGCTTTGAAAAGGTGTGTTAAGGATAGCATAATTGTTGTTATTATAGGGTGGAGGGGAGTAAGGTGGATTTGTGTATGTATGTAGAGGGCAAGTGAATTGTACATTTGTGAGGGAGGATGGTTGAGGAGATATTATATTTGAATGCACAAAGCTAGAAGGATTCCTTGTGGAAATACCTAAGGAAGTGTTCACATTTCTAGCAGGTTGGATTGTTGTGGTAACTTGAGTATTAGTGTATGTAGGGATGGAAATGGGTATTGTAGAAGGAGGAATTGAAGTTCCACCTTGGATTTGGGTACACACCAAAGCTTGAGTACAACTAGTGATGGTAGGGATAGTGTTGTTAACATTATGCACATTGCTTGTAGGTATGGAAGTCATGGGAAATGAAGTACGCATGTTATGATCCATAGGGGGTTGATTATCAACCCAATTAGAAAGAGAGTTAGAAAACTCAAGATCCACAGTGAATGATTTATCACGAGATGACATGAGTCTTGAACTATGTCTCATAATAGTATTGATAATAGGAAACCAAGTTTTAAAGATCATACAAGATTCACAAACTTAATGTGCAAACCCAAAATGGAAAGGGGCTTATAATGGAATACGATGACCTAAAATGTAATGTGTAAATGCAATTTTTAGATTCTAAACAAGGTAATTTCTTGATTACACTATGCAACAATCTGAAAATGAAATCTTGGAAATGAAAATTTTAAATCACATAATGCACTAAATGTACCAGATTAATCTAGATACAATGAAATGAATGAAACAAAAAGTCAAGAAACTGAAATAGAAATTTGATAGCAGAAAACAAAAGCACATAACTGAAGATTTTAATTTCTAGAAATGCATATCAAGACTTGATCAAGGAATCATTCATCCTAGGGTGAATGGGACCTAGATTAGGGTTTTGAAACTGATTTTTATAGATTTTAAAGTCTATTCTAATGATTTTCAGATTCAGGTCTACTACAATAAGTTTTAGATTTAATTATCTGTAAATGCAATGTGAAATGCAAGTTGAAAATGTGAAAAAATGATGAACTAAAAGACCTAGTTTGATATGCAATTTTTGTTTCAATTTTCAAATACAAGTTTATATGATGTATATGATATGCAAGATGACTAGTTTTTTTGTATTTTTCATATTTAAAGAATGCAAACAACACAATCCTAAAAACCTTAGATGAGATACAAATTCGAATGCAAAATAAACACCCTAAATGAGATTTTATTCAATGAAAATGAATGCAAGATCTAATCTAAGATGAAAAGAGACTCCAAAATTAAAAAACCACAATACTCAAAAAGGTTAGGTTCACCAAAATAAAACAAATAAAATGGGGTGTAAGTGTTTGAAAGATCATGCACCCTATTCTTCTTATTTCATTCAATTATGAGGGTAATAATGCATAAATGAATATCATAAATCAAACCTAATCAATATAGCAATCAAAAGGAAAGTTTTAAGAGGGTCAAATAATGTGTACCTGTTGCAAAAAGTGCATTTTCGGGCTTATTGAGGACTCATTCACCCAGTGGTGAACGAGTCCAAGCTAGGGTTCTGGAAAATCAATTTATGGGTCCTGTTCTTCAATGTCTACAACTCAAACTTCAAGAGTTCAGCTCTCGAAAGTCAGAAATGAATTTTGTCGATGACTTTTCATGATTTTTCAAGAAAGGTGGGAACTTTGACAACTTTTGCAACTTTTTCTCTCCAATTGATCTTCAACCTAAAACCTACAATCGCATATCAAAGGAGAAGAATTTTTTTGTTTTGTTAGGGAATAGGGTTTGCCTTGGTCAAACCCTGTTTTGGCAATTAAACATTGAAATGAAACAATGCATAAAAGATGAATGAACAATGTAATGTCACAACTCACCAAACCTTATTGAAACCTTGGATTGTAAATCTGGAACTTAGCATAAAATGGCCTTAATGAGTGTAGATCTTGATCATGAATTGACATAAGATAATGGCTTTGAACACTTGAACTTGATCACCAATGCTACATCATCACATTAGCTCAACAACATGCATGAATTTTATATTATGATTGATATCTTGATTGTTGCAATAAACTTCAATAATTTGCCCTTGAATGCCTTCTTGAATGCTCTTGTGAACCCTTGATCTCATAAACTTGCTATTATGCTTGAAGACTTGAAATTGCTAGGTGAAACTAATTGAAATAGCCTTGTATTTATACTTATCTTAATATAAATTCTTGAAATTCAAATAACACAAGCCGACATAAGATCTAGGATTTGAAATCATTAAAATACCGTCAAAAACATATTCCAAGGGGGGGTCCTAGGGTTAAGTGAGAACCCATTCACCATGTGGTGAATGGGTCCTAACACACTTAAATAGGACACATTTCAAGGGATGTTGAATGTTATGTGAAAAGGGGGTCCTAGGACCTAGTGAGGACCCATCCGCCAGGTGGTGAATGAGTCCTAGGTCACTAACCTAGGACACATACCTTGTAAAATTAAGTGTTGTATAATATCATTTAAGAGTGTCGAGTTTTATCCCTCAAAATCTATAATTAATTAGGCTTGGATTTGAATTGAAAGGGACAATTAACCTCAAATTAACCTCCATTAATTAATAAAATCGTATATTAATGTTAAAGTGTAAAGATACACTTTATAACACCCTAAACAAGGCACCATTAAGTCCATTTAGTTTAAAAAGGCCCTAAACTTAATGTGAATGTGTAAAACACATTACAACACTAAATTAAGGCATAATTAAGCTCATTTTAATATTAATTATTTCCAAATTAAGTGAGGAAAGGGGATAATTTTTCCATCACTACAGGTGATTTACACTTTTATTGGTTTATTCCTTTAATATGATTTAGTATTGAATATTTCTTGATTCTACAATCATTATATAATCTTATATATTTCTTTCAAGCTCTTAATGTTGGCTTTCAATTGTTAAAATTATTTTGATATTGATCGTAGTCTTTTTCATTTTTAGATATTTTATTATTCAAAATTTTCTTTCTGGTTCTTTTAGATTATAGTTATATTATATATGCACATTGTTTTTTATTATTATTTATGAAAACACCTTTGATATTTGTGAGATTTGGGTCACTTTTAGTTATCTTTAAAATTTAAGCTCCAAGTAACCAACATGAGGTAGTTTCTAATGAGGCTTTTAGTTAGGTGTTATCTATTTTTGAACCCATTTATCAAGAATATTTTCTAATAACTATTTATCGAACATATTTTTGACTACTTGTAAAATCATATAATTTTGATAATATTTTAATAGATTCTTACAATCTTAAAGAGACCAAGTCTTCATAAATTCTCTTATTTTACTTAGCATTTTCTCAAACTCCTAATTAGAAGAAAATTCTCTTGAAAATTTATCTTATTTCAACTTAATTATACATATAGATCTATAAGAGAAAATAAATCAAACTAAGTTAATGTTAGAGGTAAGAGTTGAAAAAAAGCTTTACAAATATATAACCAATTTAATAAAAAAAATCAACAATATTGATTCTAAATTTATGATACAAAATAATACTAGAGTAGGTGTTCATTCCTTTATACATAGGGTGGGGATGTTGTTAGGTTAGGTGACATTGACCTTGCAAACCTATATCATTTTTTATGTCTCCATTTTTATGTGCCAATATTAAATATAATATGGAGGTTACATATTATAATTATTTTTTCAAGAGGAAATTTAATATTGATGGATGTTACACATCACTAGAGGACAAATTCTCCCTCCTGAAAATCCACATTAGGAATGTGAAAGGTCTTGAGTGTGGTGCCCAATTTTGGAGGGAAACAGGTGTCCAATGGTTCTATATTTGGAAGTTGAATAGTCATCAGAGCATCCTAAATGATAGAAGGTGAAGATTCTATGGACCTTAGATGCCCATGTTGGAGCCTTGTGCATATTTTTTAATATAATATCATGACTCTTGGTCTTCCAAGAAAGGGCATGGACTTTTGCAAGTTTTTTTGGCACCTCTTGTTTCAGTTTACCCTTAACCCTCTATCTCTCTCCCACTCCCTCCCTCTCTCTCTCTATCACTCCCTTTATCTCTCTCCCCTTTACCCTTAACCCTAAACCCTAAACCCTTAAACCCTCTACCCTTAACCCTTTATCTCTCTCCCACTCCCTCCCTCTCTATCTCTCTCAATTCTCTCCCTCCTACCCTCTCTCTCTCTCAGGTCTCTATCTCCCTCTCTCACTCTCCCTCTATCTCTCTCCCCTCTACCTTTAACCCTTAAACCCTCTACCCTCTACCCTTAAACATCTACCCTCTATATCTATCCCACTCCATCCATCTCTCTCTCAAGTATCTCCCTCCTACCCACTCTCCCTCTCTCAGGTCTCTCTCTCTCTCACTCTCTCACTCCTATCTCTCTCCCCTCTATCCTTAACCATCTACCCTCTACCCTTAACCCTTAAACCCTATACCCTCAACCCTCTATCTCTCTCCTGCTCCCTCTCTCTCTCTTAAGTCTCTCCCCCTACCCCCTCTCCCTCTCTCAGGTCTCTCTCTCTCTCACTCCCTCTGTCTCTCTCCCATCTGCCCATAACCCTCTACCCTCTATCTCTCTCCTCCCTCCTCTCTCTCTCTCTCTCAGTCATCCTCATGCCCCTCTCCACTCTCTCATGTGTCTCTCTCTCCTCACTCCCTCTATCTCTCTCCCTCTACCCTTAACCCTCTCCCTCTACCCACTCTACCCTCTACCCCTCCACCCTCACCCTCTACCCTCACCCTCCCTCTACCCACTACCCTCTACCCTTAACCCCCTAATCCCTCAGCCCTCTACCATCTGACCTTAAACTCTCAACTTCCTCAGCCCACCATTTCCACTGCTTCCTTCTACCCTTCCATCCAACAAATTGAACCTGCTGTCCACCTACCCTCACCCTCAACCTGCTGCCACTGCTGTTCCGCCTTCACCCTCTACCCTCAACCCTTATCCCTTAACCCTATACCCTCAACCCAATACCCTCAACCATCAACCCTATAGGTCCTCAACTCTATACCCTCAATTCTCAACCCTCTACCCTATACATTGGATCCTCAACCATCATCTATCTATGTCCCTCCCTCCTCTTCTCTCCTTGCTATATCACTTCTCTCTCCATCTCTCCCTCCATCCATCCCTCCCTCTCTACCCTAATCCATCAACCCTATACCCTCAACCCTTAAACCCTTAAAAACCCAACCCTAAACCCTAAACCCTCAACCCTTAAACCCTAAACCATCAAACCCTTTACCCTCTACCCTCTACCCTAATCCCTAAATCCTTAAACCCTTTAACCCAATTAAACTCTCTACCCTAATCCCTCAACCCTCAACCCTTAACCCTCAACCCTTTATCCCTCAACCCTTAAACCCTCAACCCTCTACCCTCTACCCTCTACCCTCTACCCTTAAACCCTAAACCCTCTACCCCTATAACCTCTACCCTATAAATTGGACCCTCAACCCTAATCCATCAACCCTATACCCTCTACCCTCAACCTTAAACTCTTTACCCTCAACCCTTAAATCCTCTACCCTCTACCCTATACATTAAAACCTCAATTCTCAACCCTCAACTCTTAGTCCATCAATCCTAAACCCTTAAACCCTAAACCCTCAACCCTTATACCCTATACCCTATACATTGGACCCTCAACCCCAATCCTTCAACCATATACCCTCAAACCTATACCCTCAACCCTAAACCCTCAACCCTAAACCCTAAACCCTTAAACCTTAAACCTTCTACCCTCTACCCTCAACCCTAATCCCTCAACCCAATACCCTAAACCATCAACCCTATACCCTCAATTCTCAACCCTCTACCCTATACATTGGATCCTCAACCCGCATATATCTCTATCCCTCCCTTATCTTCTCTCCTTCCCTCTATCTCACTTCTCCCTCCATATTTCCCTCCCTCCCTCCCTCTCTACCCTAATCCCTCAACTCTATACCCTCAACCCTTAAACCCTCAACCCTTAAACCCTCAACCCTCAACCCTTGAAGCCCTAAACCCTTAAACCTCGCCCTCACACCCTCGATCCATACCCTCTGACCCTTAAACCCTTAAAAAATCCAAGTAAAATCTCTGCCTAGTCCTCGGCCACTCAACCTCAACCCTCAACCCTTAACCCTCAGCCCTCAGCCCTCGACCCTCAACCCTCCAGCCCTCCAACTGTAAACCTAATCCTTTAACCCCCCCCCTGCTTACCCTCTACCCTGTACATTGGACCCTCCAGCCCTAATCCCTCAGCCCTCACCTCAGCCTTAAATCATCAGCCCTCAGCCATAAACCCTCTACCCCTCTACCCTCTACCCTCTACATTAAATCCTCCAGCCCTCAGCCTTAATCCCTCAACCTAAACCCTTAAACCCTAAACCCTCAACCCCTATACCCTCTACCTATACATTAAACCCTCAACCCCTATACCCTCTACCTATACATTGGAACCTCAACCCTAATCCTTCAACCATATACCATCAAACCTATACCCTAAACCTTCTACCCTCAACCCTCAACCCAATACCCTAAACCATCAACCCTATAGTTCCTCAACCCTAATCTCTAAACCTTATACCCTCAACCCCTATCCCTATCTCTTTCTATCCATCTCACCTCTCTCTCCCACCCTCTCTCCTACCCTCTCTAATTGTCTCTATCTACCCTCTCCCTCTTTCTACATACATCTCACTTAACCAATCCCTACCACTCTCTCTATCTCTCTCTATATATCCCTCCCATTGCCTCTTCATCACTCCTTCTATCTCCCACTCCCTCTCTCTCTCTCACCCCCTCTCTCTATCTATCCATCCCACCCTACCTAGATAAGTCCCTCTCACTCCACCCCCCTTCTCTCTCCCTATCTCTTAGGTCACTCCCTCCCAAACCCTCTCCCTCTCTCAGGTCTCTCACTCTCACACTCTCTCTCTCCCACTCCCTCTCACTACCTATCTCTCAAGTATCTCCCTCTCATCCCCCCTCACACTCTCAAATCTCTCCATCTGGCACCCTACCTACATAACTCTCTCTTTCTCTCCCTCTCTCTCTACCCCCCCTCTCTCTCCCTCTCTCTCAATTCTCTCTCTCTCACCCCCTCTCTCTCTCCCTCCCTCCCTCCCTCCCACCTTGTTAGGGTTAGAAGGAAGATATCTAATAGTTAAATGTAGATTTGATCAATAAAATAGATAAATAAAACACAAAGAAAATTATAGAAGAAACAAGACAACACAAAGAATTTAACATGGTTCACCCAATCCGAGCTACATCCACAAAACCACAACCATCCAATGATTTTGTTATCCATTGTAAAACATACTACAATTTCATGAATAATTCTATGCTACAATTGTCATCCTAACCGCTTATAACAAGCTTTTAGAAGCTTCCCAAAATTAGGGTTCTACAAAGTTGGTTTTTTTCCTTTTTCGATGACGAAACAAAAAAATAGGAGATTTTTTTTTTCTCTAGCGAGGATACATGAAGAGTGTACAGTATAGCATGATCAATCACCACATACCAAAACACCCTACCTAGCTAATTCCCTCTCACTCCAACCCCTTCTCTCCCACTCCCTCTCTCTTAGGTCTCTCCCTTCCACCCCATCTCCCTCTCTCAAGACTCTCTCTCACTACATCTCTACCTCTCTCTCTCAATTCTCTCCCTTTGTCTCTCCCTCCCACCTTGCCTAGAAAAATATCTCTCTTAAAATTCTCCCTCCCTCTAAAGACATACATATAAGCAGACATGCTTACATACTTACATACATACAAGCATAATACATATGTACATAAAATCTTACATGCATACAAGCATACATATACATAAGTATATACAATCTTACATGCATACATACGTATAGGCATACATACATACATGCACTAATACATACATACATAAATACAAGCATGCATACATACATACATGATATACATGTATACATACATACAAACATACTAATATATTAAATGCATTCAATAGAGTAGAATTTAACACAAATCAAGACATAACGTGAGTGTGTTATAACGTGCTCATATTATGTCTTTCACAAACGCAAAAACCATGTCAAAACTAAGATATAACATGAGCATGTTATAACGCGCTCAAGTTATATATTTCTTTGGGAATCCCTAAGCCTTGGGCCATGTATTTTCCATGGAATACCAATCCAAAGGCTTGGAGGGCCTTCCCAATGACCAAATACGAGTTTTTGCAAATTCTACAATATTTCACATAGTTGGGTTTGTGCTCACCATTGGGATTGCACATGTTTCAATGTCGAACAAATCAAACACCTGGGTAATGTTAGGCTCTCTCTTCGCTATCTAATGATGTAATTTTTTCACTTTTTGACAATGTTAAGCCTTTGATCTATAATTTATTTTGTTTGTGTGTCTCTTGTTTGGAAAAAAACAATGTTTGGTGTTTTTTTCATTATAATTTAACTGTTCATCGAAATTTCAAATAAATTACATTTTTAGAAACTAGACTTCATTCTATACATATTAAAAATAAAATCAATTAGTTTCCAAAATTTGTAAGGGTAGCACGGCCAAAATTTTGTTTTTCAAGAAGTGTCCACTTTGAAAATTAGTAAAAAAATAAAGTATTCATTAAAAATTTATCAGAAAAATAGTGCATAAACTACATAATGTTAGCTAATTTCTCACCAAAGCGATTTTAAAAATACTAAAAAAGATTTCACCATATTAGGTACCCACAAAAGTTACTACGTTATGTTTTTTTGACAAAAACAACACCAATTAATGTGGGACCCTCTTTTGAACCCCTTAATATTAACCATTTTAAAAATAAATTAGTAGTTTAGAAAGTAGACTCAGATCACTACAATCCTTTTTTTTGTTGCATCTCAAATTTTTGAGTGTAACTATCCTCAATTTCATGTCCAAGGTCAGTATTTCCTGATTTCACAAAAAAAGTGGCCACTTAAGCCCCCTTTTTCACCCCCTATCTTTTTGCACTTACCCCCCAAATAAATATTTATTCCTAATATGCACCACAGATAAATATTTATTTTACATAATTAAAATAATTATTTCTTGTGCAAGGTGTACAACACTCTTTTCCTAACATTATCCCACTTTTTGTATACATTGCATGAGGTTCAATCAATGAAATACATCACCCTAGCCATCCATGAAACCACATGAATCTCCAACATGCTCTCGTGCTTCATTAAGATATGTACATTAATACCCAAGATGTTTGTCATCTAAAGTATTAAATCCTCTCATCCTCCAATATACCACCTATGAAAGAAAAATAACAAGCCAATATGAATATGCACCAATCCAAAGAACATAATAATCATATCCATGTCATAAAAAATACTCCAAGCTATTTCCAAATGAAGAAAAACCCACATGAATAGAAATATTGACCACAACAAATTCTAATCCATCCAATCATCTATACCTCCAATGGTATAAAAAATTAGTAGAACTCAACCCAACAACATAGCAAACCCATAAACCATTATCACAATCTTTATGTATAAAACCTATCCATGATGAACATATGCATCTAGGTACTCCCACTACATGGGTAATATTAAATTTAAAAATAGATAAAGGCATACAAATTATATAAACACTCAAACCAATGTGTGGCTAATAATCAAACTATGGAGTAAGAAGGAACAACCACAATGATCCACATATCCAACCAAAATTACAAAATTTCTCACAACATGTCACCATAACTCTCCCAAGTCCACCACATTGAACCATATGAATTTTAACCTTGAAGAAGTAGCCATGAAAAATAGATAAAATATGAAAATAATATAGTATAACATGTCCTATCAACATCTCAAAGTACTAAGTTGTGTCAAGTAAAATTTCCTTCACAACCCTAAATAAAAATCCTTAACAACACCCAAATTCTCAATCTCCAATATCAAATAAAAATATGTTGATCCACATGGATTATGGCTACTATATCATCCACATGCATGTGGAATAAATCCAACATTAAAATCTTAGTGCCATGGAGGAATCTTGAAGTCTCTAGTTGCGGTGTCAATTATGATTTGTTAGTTTGACAAATAATCCTTAATGTAGAGGATGGATGTTATTATGCCACGGTGTAATCTTAATTATTGGTTAGAGTGTTGACATGATACATGTTCTCTTAGAATAAGATACTTTCATTTGATACATATGACCTTCTTTTGAGGATATTTAGATGACATTACCATGACGAGTTCCTAATTTTACAATTAGAGCTTTAATGGTGATTTGTGATCATCTAATTGGTGAGTAATGCGATCACTTTACTTGTGAGATTATAGTTATTGTAGTATTATTTTAGAGTTTGATTTTAGCATGAGATTATTATTTGTATACCTATTTAAGATTTCTAGGTGAGGCTAGATATCTCTTGTTCTTGGAGATCATGTGTTGAGATGAATACTCTTTGATGCCATTTCAACAAGAAGATTATGGATCCTACACCTGGGTTGGACGTGAGTTCAATATGGGCCTATTAAGGATATTGTTATTAGAGAGAGTCATTTTGGCTTGTTATATTCTATAGGAGAAATCTCATTCCCCACTCTGGTCCTCTTGACAATGAATCATCTAATAGGTATTGCTCGCCTTATTTTTAGACACATTTTGTTTTGATTTTTTATTTTCTCTTGGGAATGAGTCTTGAGCCATGGATGCTAATCCTAGAGATCTTATGTGGGGATTTATTGTCATGGTTCTTTATTATTTATCTTCTCATGAAAATGAATCTTGAGCTATGGATGCTAGTTTTGGAGGGCTTATTTGAGGAGTGTACAGGATGGTTTTGGGATTACTCCCTTGGTTTTTGGAATGAATATTTTGGTCTGATCTTACTTCAATTTAAGAGGCTTACATAAAGGTTTCTTTATTGATTTAAATTGTATGTTTTATCTTTGATTTGAATAGTTGGATGTTGATAAGAATTTTTTATTTAGGGTTTTATGAAAGATATCTTACTTGTAATAGCTTGAGCACTTACAAGTGTTGCTAGAAGGAGATGCTACATTGTTTTTATTTATAGGTTTTCTCTTGATGGTCTTATGTTTCTTCCTATATTTTCATGTCGATATGATAGTGTAGTTGAGGTTTGTATGGAGCTATTTTGCTCACTATGTTTATGTTCATTAATTTATTTTTACTTTATTGTTTACTTTTGGGTGATAATATGGAGGCTCTTTAGTTTTTTTCTTCACTTATGTGGAGAATTTGAAAGAGCTATGGAGAGTATTGAGATCATTTTTTTTCAATAATTTAGTTTGTAGGTTTGTATTCATTTGTGGATGTTTCATGTCGCTATATGATTTGATGATATTGGCTATAAATTTTGTGTGAGCGCTATTGGTGAAAATTTGGACTCCTTGATTGATTTTAAATTAGGAATTACCCATGAATTGGGAATTATAGGTTGTATATGTGTTATTTATTGGATGTTCTCTTTATACTACAATTTTGAGGGTCTTCGAGACATCATTATGTAAGATAGCGTATATACAAGAAATTGTGATCATACATTGTGTTGGATATGTTAATGGAATAAGGTCTACTTATTATGATGAATACACCTTGGTTTGGAGGTATAGTTAGTTGGATGTGATAAAAAATAGTTGTGGTTGCTATTCTAGCTATTTGATTAATTTCTAAAAGCTACTCAAACTTGTTTGTTACCATTAGATTTGGATATTGCTTTTATGTAGGATTTATGTTTCTAAGTGAAATTTTAGTGTAAAATGTATTTTTTATTAGATATTATGGTAGAGGATGAGAGGGTTTTCATGGTTTTCATTTGAGATGGTGGTCACCTTAGTTATTGTTTCAAGTATCTTGACATAACACATGGAGCAATTGGATGTTTTGATGATACATGTTTGCTTCAATGATTGTTCCCTTGATTTTTGAATTTAATTTTGACCCCTTATACAATGTAAACAACAATTTGGAGAATGTTGAGAAAATAAGTGTTGTTCACCTTGCATAATGATTGTAATTTATAAAATTAATATTTATTTTTGGTGCACCTAATTTAGGGATGCATGCATCACATGGGTTAGACATTATTGGAGTCACTTTGTATGTTGCATGTAATATTGGTATAAATATTCAATGTGGGTTGTGTTGGATGTTGTGGTTATGTTGTTGATATGTGGTTGTCATTGATGTCAACACTATTAGCATTGATGATTTTGGAGGTTGTATATGTCGAGGATATTGAGAAAATTAGAATAAATATGTTGCAGGTAGTCTGTGAAGCTATGTTGATCTAAATGGTGGAAATTTGTGTATGTTCATAATCAAAAGTCATGCTTCAAAGGGCTTTTTGTTGACCCTATCTAGTATGTTGTTCGGAAGTTTCAGTGGTACGCATCAAGATTGGAGCAAGTTATGAGTTTTTGAGTTCCTACAGTTATTCTATTACTATAGTAGGTGTTTTTGGAAGAAGTGAATGCAATTATGGTAAATTGAGATGTTGTGTATGCTACTATGATGTTTAGTGATGTTTCTAGATTGTGCTCTATCATTGTGGTACGTCCGAGTTGATTGGTGTTCTTGTGATCGAAGATTTTCCTTTGTGTGTTTGAGGTTTTCATGTTCTTGGCCGACATGATGGCGATAGTGTGTTGCAGATCCTTATGGATTAAGTTTTTATTGTTTAGTGTGTTCAAGGATGTTGATTTATGTCTTCATTATGATGTGATAGACCTAATTTTATGCGCATTAAGATTTGTTCATGAATTGGGGCTGACAGTTATAATTTATTCTTTTATTTGTGGCTGACAAAGTTGTTGATGTAAATTCATGTAGCGGATATATAAGAGCAATTGTTTCTTCATTTTTAAGTGTGGGTGTGGCATGTATGCTTGGTGAATATATGCGAAATGTGCAAATAAAGATCAGATCATTTGATTTCAGAGCAGAGTGTGAAGAAGATTGAGTGAAGTGTGAAGAAGTGTTTTTGTGCCTAACCAAAACT
Organism: Sequoiadendron giganteum; assembly: GCA_007115665.2. NCBI lineage: Eukaryota > Viridiplantae > Streptophyta > Pinopsida > Cupressales > Cupressaceae > Sequoiadendron > Sequoiadendron giganteum. The sequence goes on along the minus strand of VCHN02000014.1, from coordinate 155,232,072 downwards.
ATCATCAGGCTTTTGTAGAAGCTAATTTCTCAATTCAACCTCATCAGATGGATTTAATCTAATTGTTTTATGTAAGGTAGTGAGCCTTCCCTTTGAGCAGTGAGATCTAGGCGTTGGAGTTGAGAAGATACAACACCACAGAAGCCCAAAAGATCTTTGCAAGCAAATAACCTGTTACAAGGAGAAACAAAGAGAAGCAACAAAGGAAATGCTCAAGAATGTGGAGCCATGAATTCACACAAAATGTAAAATGAATTAATGATACAAAAGATAGTTTTCAACTACATATAGATGAAAACCCTAAAAAGGAAAACCCTAGGCTTGCACAATAATAATTAATAAAGTAATTAATTATTATGCACCTAATGTTAGCTTAAGTGAAAAGAGGTAAAAGGGAACTTTACGTAATTAAACAAATATTGTTTAATTAATAAAGTAAATACCCAATTACTCTAACACCCCCCCTTAAGATAGACATAGGGAGAAGCTAAAACCTAGAAGAAGCTACTGAAAGCAAAAGCAATGGGTCCCAACAACAAGGCCAGATCAGGTACCCATGTACAAAATCAATGCAAACTAAATGAAATGGGGTAAAGGAGAAAACCCAGTGGGAACAAAACTCCTCCCCAAAATAGAATGCAAGGAAGGAATGCAATACACTAATGAAAGAAGGATAGGAGGTGGATAACATGATACCCCCCATAGACAACTTCTATCATATGAGTACATGTACAATGATCTCCATAGGAGAGATAGAAAGAGAGAAGAAGGCCCCCCCACAATGAAGAAACTCTTGTCACAATGGTAGATGTCTGATGTAGAATCTAAAAGGAGATCCTGAAGCGAAAAATAATATTCTTCCCCTTGGAAAGAAACAGATCCATGGACCTGTATCAAAGAAACCTTGTGAAGAATGATGAACCAATCTGTCTCAAGATGTGTGCCATGATAGGATGCTGAAGAGTCTCACTTTCTGAACTGAAACAAATAATGCCAAATCCAAACTGATGTGGAGAATACTGAAATGCAACCTCTAAATGCATGGATAATGGTGGGCGAACAATGATAACCTGACTGTCAAGGTAGAGGAGATGAATGTCCTCAAAATAATCCTCCAAATCTACAATATAGGACTCAACAAACAAGAAAGATATGTCTGCAACATAAGAGTCCAAAGTAGCTATGTCTGGAAGATGTATGATTCCCTGCTGCACTGAATCAAGAACAACAAGAGATGTTGATGAAGTCTCAGTCTGAAGAGTAGGAACTGTGAGACAAATCTCTGATCCATCGGAATAAGTAAGGGTGTCTAAATACTCAAGCTCCTCTAAAGTATCATGATCAAATGGTGTATTCTCTCACCAAGCAATGGGTATGACACAATCTGAAGAAGGATCCTCTGGGAATTGAGATAGAATAGGGTCTCCATAGATCTCCCAAAGACGTGTCAAAAGTGGGTGAGGACAATCAATGTTCGATATAACCAATGTAGTGTCATGATCAACACTAGACAATATAACTCCTGCAATGTGATTTCTAATAATATCCCATGCTAATACGCCCTCTAAAGTTGTTGGTTCAAGTATGAGATCATACAAATAAGGCAAAATATTAAGCCACCTACAATGTGTAAGTATACCCTTTGCCTATGACTCATAATTACCTCGTTCCAGAAGAACAACTGAAGGGTGAGTAGAAAAACCCATGATAACTCTTCAAATGAAAAAAATTTGAGAAATCTAACCTTACAGCATTTAGATCAAATTAATATAACCCATTCTACGCAAACAAAACCCATGAAGGAGCCTGAATGACCAAGTAATTGAGCAAAGTGTAAAAACACACAAAGCTGAATAAAAAATACCTGGTAAATATTCTGATAAAATAGACTGTAGATCTGGAAAGAGCACTGTAACACCTTCCCAACGTCTTTTCGTTTGCACAAAACGGACACCGTGGCCAAAAGTTATGAATTTTTCAAAAATTGAATTTAGCTTGCAGGAAACGAATTTTCTAGCAAAAAAGGTTTATTTCTAACTTGATTTATGGAAAATCTACTCAATGTTTGTAAACAAAAATAAAAACCCAGAAATTTTTTCTTGATCCAACAAGCAGAATACGAGCAAATAATTTTTTTTTACTTTCAGCCAGGAGAAAAATGACACGCACCATTTTTTCAACAATGATTTTCTCCAGATCTGTGCAAGATATGCAAAATCTAAAAGATACCCAGTTCAGATTTTGACGCTGGCTACAAAACCCATAAATCATTTTTCTTGCAAATGAGTGAAAACTAAATTTTTGAAGCAAAAATGATGACGGCTCCAATAAAAAACGGCTTGCAACAAACCCTTGTAGCTCCAAAAATCTTCAAAACAAGTACAAGTAGCTACAGATCTGAAACTCTGATACCATGTTGAAGTAAAGCTCTAATACCATGTAGGAGTTGAGAAAATACAACACCACAAACCCCGAAGATCACCTGCATGCAAATAACCTGTCACAAAAGAAGAGATGGAGACAAACAAGCAAGGGTTCTCTGAAAACTGAAAATGTATATATCAGAGAGAATGAGAGAATGAATTGATATGAAATACAATGGGATCAATCTTTATAAAAAGGAGATCATGCAAACCCTAATAAAACCCTAATAGAAGCCCTAATAGGAAAACATTTAATAATTAATATAATTATTAAATGTCACATTATGCAAACTAACGTGAAATCTTAAGAAGGGAATAAAGGTAACTTAATCAACATAATTAAGTTAAGACCTTTACTTTAACACCCCCCCTTAAGATGAGCAACAGTGCAGCTACAAACAAATGCAGAAAAGCAAAGGTAACTACAATGCAAGAAGGCAAACATGGGTCTCGACAACTAGGCCAGATCAGGTACCCAAATACAACCAAATCTCTGTAAAAAGGAGAAATAGAGAAAACCTCATGGGAAAAAGCTCTGCTCCAAAAAGAGATGCAGAAGGTCAAAAAGAAGAACATCACTGAAGCAGAAGAATCTGTAAACAACTGTCGAAAGATGACTGCTATGGTGTTGAAGAACCTCCGCTGAAGATAGGATGATCAGGAACAAGAAGACAACAATCTGCATAAGTGCCCATACGACACTACTCGAATCAAATGGCAAACAAAGGAAAACACCTGGAACGAAGATACAAATGGTACAAGAACCAATAGTCTGAAACACTGATCAATTGAGAATGGAATTTTCTTTCCAAGGTGAAACCAAGGAAGAATTAGCACAAACAATATAATACCTCCCCATAATGCTGAACTGGGAGAGCCTGACAGATCCACTGAAATGATGTGAAACATCCTGTAGTGCATGAAGGAGAAGAAACATCTGAAAATGCGCAAGATAGCACCTGCAACTGAAAAAGTGGTGTGCAAAACAAAACACACATGCATGAGGCTGGAATCATATGGATCCATGATCGTCGTGGAGGGACACTCACTAGACAAAGGTGTGATGGCAAACAAAGGAAAACTACACAACCCCTCATGGCACTTTATAATATCAGTGCGAATACAAAATATGGCACAACCTTATGTGCAAAATCCCCAAAAGATGCATGTACAATAGTGTGACACTTTATCTTAGTGTGTTTACATAAAAGATAGCTTACAAATGATGCTCAAAATGTCCTCAAAAGACAAAATGTTGGAAATACATGAAGAACAGCCAAGAACAAAGCATCCCATGCGAACAAAAAGTTTCCAAGAGCAAATCTGTCCAGGTAATCCACTAGAGTGTGAAAACAAAAATAACTAAATAAAATATACCTGAAATGAAATCTGGAAAAATGGCATGGACGAAACTGAAAAACTCTGAAATATGGTTCCAACGCCGTTGAGATTGCGAAAAATGAAGAAACTGATCAAAAGTTATGAGCTTGAAGCTGAAAATAGCCCCTTTGTCTTCAACTAACTATAAAATGCACCAACGGAAAAAAAAAGTGATGAGACTCACACCACTAGAAAGATGAGAAAACCAGCTTTCTGACGATATCTCGTTTGCCAAAAAATGATATCGTATGCCCAAGTTACGGCCTCCGGAATAAATCAACTTCAAAGAGGGAAAAAACCAGTGCTGGGTTAAATTTGACGGTCATACGGCCGTCGCAGCAAAAACATTGTATTTAATTTGACGGCCAAACAGCCGTCACTGTAAAAGTGCGATTGGACTATTTTTTTAAAAAAATTGTTTTTTATATAAAAGAAACAATAAAAAAAAGATGATTGATTTTTTATTATAAAAAAAATCATAAAAAAATAGAATTTTTTTTTTAAAAAAAATTAAAAACAAAGTGGGTTGGGGAGGCACGTGGGCCCACCCCCACCGCAGCCCATGTGGGTGCGCAGGTACACTACGCAGGTACTTGCGGCCTACGTTGGGTCCTAAACCCTCGGCATAAGCAAGCCTTAAAAAGGCTTTTGATTTTTGCTTTTTTTTTCTTTTGAAAAATTAAAAAAAAGGTTTTACAACGAAAAGTTTTTTTGCATAAATAATTTTTGACAAAAAATTTCCGAAAAAAAGGCGGAAAATAAAATTTCGAAAAATAAAATTTACCAGGTAGGGAGAAGGCCGTATGGCCGTATTTGCAAAAAAAAATTTGCCTCAGATTTCGACTTTGTCCAAAATGGACGAATGGACAATCGATTTAGGGGTTTTGGACCGTTGTGGACACAATGGCAATGTCTGTTTGAGCTGAAAATGCTTCAAAAATGCAGGTATTCCCTAGATCAAGAAAACAAGCCCCAAACCCTTGAAGCTCCAAAAATCTTCAAAACAAGAACAGGAAGCAACAGGTGTGGAGCTCTGATACCATGTTGGAGTTGAGAAGATACAACACCACAGGAGCCCAAAAGATCTTTGCAAGCAAATAACCTGTTACAAGGAGAAGCAAAGAGAAGCAACAAAGGAAATGCTCAAGAATGTGGAGCCATGAATTCACACAAAATGTAAAATGAATTAATGATACAAAAGATAGTTTTCAACTACATATGAAAACCCTAAAAAGGAAAACCCTAGGCTTGCACAATAATAATTAATAAAGTAATTAATTATTATGCACCTAATGTTAGCTTAAGTGAAAAGAGGTAAAAGGGAACTTTACGTAATTAAACAAATATTCTTTAATTAATAAAGTAAATACTCAATTACTCTAACACTAGGCAGTGTGCTTGAATGCATGTGCATTCCCTATTCAGTTTTCATTATACGTCTAACAGGGTATTATCTTGTGGACTAACATCCACTGTAGTTTTTCCCCTAACAAGGTTTCCACATATAAAATCTTGGTGTTCATGTGTTTTTGATGTGTTGTTGATTTATGCTTCCACTATTAATTATCCGATATGAGATTAAAGCTTGATTAAGGTTGAATAAGTTTAAATTTTGTAACAACTGGTTCACCCCCCCTCTCAGTTGTTTATCCTTGTTTTGCCAACAATTGGTATCAGAGAAAAGTTCCTTTGAAGAAGTTTAATAGCTTGAGGTGATTTGAGATGGCATCATACAAGAAGGATAGTCCTAGATTTGATGGTACAAATTAATCTCTGTGGAAGGTCGAAATGGAGTGTCATTTGAAGTGCATTGGTGAATCCTTCTGGAAGATTACAAAGAAAAAATATAATATTCCCCAGAATGGTCCCACTACTCCTGATGAGATCAAAGAAGCTGAAAATAATATTAAGGCTATAAAATCATTGCTAAGTGCTTTGATAGATTCAGAGATGACAAATGTGATAGTTCTGAAGACAACACATGAGATCTGGAAGAAATTGGAGACATTGTATGAAGTAGATGCACAAGTGAAGATTGCTAAGCTAACAATTTCAAAAGGAAAGTGGGAGAACTTGAAGATGAGTGAAGAAGAATACATTGTTGCTTTCATGCATAAGGTAAATGAACTAGTGATGGGTATTAGATGTGTTGGTGGTGTGATGCCCTGCTGTGCTAACCCCAAAGGATAACAAAAATAAATAAATAGATTATTGCACAATTTTTTTTTTTTAAAAAGGAGAAAAATACATAAGACGAACATGAACATATATTACATATAAGGAAATTATATGATTACAAATACCATTATGCCCTCTAGAGTACACGAGATGGTATCACGAATTCCAAAATCTAAAACCATAATGATGACGAAAGAATCAAGATTACATAAAGATAACATATAATCATCCATGATCAAAAGGGTGAAAAGATACATATAACATTTTATGAATAGATCAATATAAAAATTGTGGAGTATATTTCCACATATACAACACGTCAGATAACAACTACCACATAAGGTTTACAAAGGTAAAATAATACATTACAATCATTTCAGGAGTACATTACATCCCATCATGTTGAGGAAAGATATATCAAATACAAGAATGTTACATAATTGGACAAGATACAATTGTGGAGTCACCGCAAGAGGCACATATCTGCACATATCGATCCTTTGTTGGGGACCCAATGGGGTGCATAGCACGTTCCACCCGACATGTGGACCCGAAGGACCACCTCGTCGTGCTAGGAGTTGACAAGAAAGATCCCCATTCCTCAACCAAAACAATCAAACGATCCAATAGCAAACAAACTCCACAACAAGGATAACGACAACATATGACAACAACCCATAACATTGTCGTCACAAATCCACAACAAAATAATGAGAAGTCCAACAAGGCCAAATGCCAATATTATAGATCAACACTAAATAACCATAAAAGGTGCCAACAACAATAGGATCCAAAACCTTCAAAATAAAATGCAATATCAATCAACCATAAAGATCATGGGCACCTATCATTGACATCAATCAAGTTTCCATGAGACATGTGTGAAATACTAAAAGATAGAAATTTGAGGCTTCAACAACAAACACCAAGAACCAATTGCCTCAACAACATCAACAATTCAAAACAACACTCCCAAAGGCAACCTAACAAGGGAAAATAAATAGGTATTGTGGGAGAGTGTCATCGCATGGCCTTACATGGATTATCCAGACAACCTATCACAAGGTGCCACCTCCATCTATGGTTATCCTAACTGCCTATCTCAAGGTTCTGCTCCATAGGGTGACTCATGTGGGACCACTTCCCTTTCGTGAGGACAAGGCAATGATCTTACTAACCAGGTCTTCTCATCCCATCCTTAGCTTGTGAAATCGCTAATGGTATGGGTGAGGCACATAATTAATCTTGTTTAATGTTTAACTACCCAAACCCCACTAGCTCATTAATTACATTATCACTTGTTTAGGAAACTCTTCCATGGGTTATCCTAACAACCCCTTTGCGTGCTAGCCCCCATGAAGAGCCACCCTCCCCAATATTTCTGAGACAAGACTACAACAAGGGGTGTACCAAACATAAAAGTCATAAAATAAATGCACGTGTGAGGCATGAACCATCTCGCTCAAAGCCACATCAAATTAAATACCATGGTACAAGGTAACACCCAAAAGAACTCAAAATGAGAAATAAGATCAATGAATTACAAAGGTCCAACCATGGAAAATCAATACAATTCAAGTTTTTGCATTGCCTCCGGAAGCCTAAAATATCGAAAATCGACAATTTCCCACAAAAGGTAATTCAAAATTTTGAGTTCCCAATCATCTCAAAATATGACTAGGAGAAATTCATTGTATAAAGTCTTCTCAATCAGAAATAACACAAAAGGAGTACTCACAAAATGACTAAACAACTTTTATGATCACAAAACGATAAATGTAGAATAATAGTAGAAACATCTTTATGAAATCTTGAACTCAAATAAGGCTAATATAAATAATTACAATATCAGCAGTAAATTCATCTAATAGGGCATTCAAAGGAGACCTCAATTTTCTCCCCACACGATACCCTAACAGCTAACATTTTAGATCAAACCCACTTAAACCCATTCAACAAACACAACGAAATTAGAAGCCAACACTTTTTAAAAAGGTTATCATCTTCATGCAAGATCGAACACGATAATCTAATAGCAAAGCCAAATGACAAAACATCCAAGAGAGACATGACGAAAAATAAAACAAGCAATAGCAATTCATCCAAAATCTCAAAATAAAGGTTGCGAATGAGCTCAACATTAGAATAAGTTATTTACTTGATCAAAATTAAAAGATTATTATTCAAGAAAACTCTAATTACTTGCCAACTATTAGATCTCATGGAACATCTTGCTAGAATAAATTTGTTAAATCCTTACTTTTCCATGAGGTCTTAATATCATTAAATAAAAACTTGTTTATGTGACCATAAGGAATCAGTCTCTTACAACCCCTTCAGTAAAGAACATTTATAATTGAAAATTAATAATATTCCACTAATTTACTATCTCTAGTAATCCAATAATATTAATCATTGTCCAAATAGAACTAATTCTATTTAAATTATTTTTGCTAACTAAATTAAAAGAATCATTAATAAATTAATACGAATTAACATCTTACTAACTTTATTGATAAAATTATTAATGAAATTACTTAATATTAATCATATTAGAAACTTTATAAATTTTTACCTTTTTATTTTATTTTAGCTTTAATAAAGAGGTTACTAAAAGAATTGGGTTTCATTTTAGACTCCCTTAAAAAAAATTAACTTCTTTAAGTAAATTAGTGTTTCCAAATTTACCTATGTAAATCAATATTTTCAAATTTAACTTCTCAATAAAAATAATAATGAATATTTTTTTCTTTATATATTCTTTTATTTATTTATTTCTTAATTACCATTTTTTCGAGGGTATTAACTTGCTCAGATTTAATATCCTTTTAACTTCTAGTCTATTCTGAAAGCATTATCTCTTAAATTCTATATTTTCTTTTTAACTTAACTTAATTAACTAATTCTCTGATATTTACTTAAATATTTAATATTATAAAAAAAGGACTACATTTACTCATAATTTCTAAAAATATAACTCTTTAATTTTAATCCACAAAATACCTTTCCTTCATAATAATATAATTAAATATTACTTATAAATTTAAAATTATTTTCTATAACTTTTAATTCACTCAACTTAATTAAATCTTTTAATCATTAATATTTACTTATTTGATTCCTAAATTCACTCACAAGGTAAAATGAAACCCTATTAAAATTACAACTTAAACAATACTCTCAATTAACTTCCTTTCTGTTAAGTAATATCATATTTAAGGTAATAAAATTATCATACAGTTATTTAACAACAACTATGATTAGATATGAAACTCAAAAGTAACTTTAAGGAACTATTGATTCACAATTCTATTTCCTCTTTTTTTTAACTTCTCAACGCATTTAGCTTGCAAGACCATTTATTTTAAAGGCGGGTTTTTTTTTAAATAACATTTCCAGTATCTATCATTTAGGTTTTTACTTAACATATGCACATATCTATTTAATTTAAGATAAAATAAATTACTGTTTAAAAACTTCATATTGCTTAAAACACATAAACATATATATTATATATTTATATAAATATATAAAATTTTAGGCAAATCTGCTCAAGTGTTGCGGCTGAGATAGGTTGACGATGGAAACAAGGAGATTATTTAAACCTCTACAACATTCTATTTTCAAATACTGGTTACCAACAGTATCGAGAGGTTGTTTAAACTTATACACTTTCTAGAGCCTAAATACTTCAGCTGTGTCCTCTTCCATGTTAGAAGACAAGTGTACAACATGTGAATTTATTTTCCTTTCTACTATTCAATTATTTTACCGCCTTTATTCATTTACTTTTGACTATTCTTTCCTTCCTTTATATTTTTTTCTTACTAATTATACTTTGGCTGCCTCCATACCTCCTTTATGCATACAAATTATTCAACTAGCGTTCCCCTTTTACTTCACTTTATTACTTAATTCACATGTTCATTTATTTTCTTATTTTATATAATCTTTAAATTAAATTAAATAATAATAATTTGCAATATATTTATTAAAGATAATATTATTTATTAATAGTGTAGTATTTATTTATTCATTAATATTAATTACACAAAATCAATATATATTGTAATTAAACAATTATCCTCCCAAATGATAAATTGTCAATTAAAATATAATTTTAAAATAACACTTTTTATCATGATAATTTAATCCAATTATTTAATACTAAAACATTACTTTTAACAAAGCAATTTAAATTTAATTATTTGTTAATCCAAATCCTTTATGTTTCGCAAAACCAATTAATTAACTTGTTATTTCAATTTTCTCAGCTTTAATTTAGATTACCTTGTCAACCAAAGTTAATTTAATTAACTCGCTAAATGAAGTCATTATGTTAACCACACAATTCAATGACACCGTAAACAACGTAGCACAAATAAATACTTACACCAATATCCAAAAAGGCCACAACAGAGGGGCACTACAGGTGGAGTTATGGAAGAAGATGAGATTGTAGCTAAAGTGTTAAGATAAGTGTCTGCCTCTTACAAAACAAAAAGCTTATGCTATTGAAGAGACCAGGACAGTAAAAATTGTGACAAGAGACATGCTGATTGGTAAACTTGCTGCCTTTGAGTTGAGTGAATTTGGTGAGTCTACTCCTAAAACAAAATCTGCATTTAAAGCTATTGTATCTGGAAAAAGCCAATAGATATATGATCCGGGAGAAAGTTCCAGAAAGACATTCAAGTATGAAGATGAGATGAGACAGATTGAAGATGAAGAAAGAGAGCTAGAAGAGCTAGAAGCATTGATTGTGAAAAGAGAATCCAGAGGACATGGTAAGTACAAAGGAAAGTTTCCTATTAAATCTTTCTCTTGCAGTAAAATAAATCATTTTGCATCAAGGTGTCCTGAAAGAGTTTCAAAGTATAAACCTAACAAGTCTAGATTTCAAAAGAAATGTTATTATGCTAAAGAAGGTGTTACTGATGATGAATCTAATAAAGAAACTAGAAATGAAGATGGATGGGTATTCATTGCTATCAAGAAAAATGGTACGGTGTCCACTGAATCTGCTAACAATCAAAATATTGAGAAAGCTCTTGCAGCCAAAATTGATGAAAAGGATGAATGGGTGTTTGACAATAGATGCTCACATCATATGAGTGGTGACAAAAGCAAGTTTCTAAGCTTGGAAAAGTATGATGGTGGTTTTGTAAGATTTGGAGATAGCAATGTTGGTGTGATTTGTGGCAGAGGCACTATTTCTCTTGGTGGTGAATGTAATACTGATGATGTTATTTATGTTGAAGGATTGAAGAATAACTTGTTGAGTGTTGGACAAATGGTAGACAAGGGATACAATATTCAGTTCAAAGATGGTAGGTGCAGGATATAAGGAACCTCTGGAAATGTAATTGCTTCAGGTACAAAGACAAGAGGTAATATTTTTCACCTGAGTGTTGCTAGTGAAAGTTGCTTAATTGCTCAAGTTGATGTGAGTTGGTTATGGCATAGGAGGTTGCGTCATGTAAATTTTGATAACATTATCAAAGTAAGCTCCACTCAAGCAGTCAGAGATCTACCTAAGTTAGTCAAGCCTACTAACACTATGTGCAAGGAATATCAGATGGGAAAGCAGACAAGAATTTCCTTTAGGAGAAAACAAAATCATTCTAATGGAGTGTTGGAGTTGGTTCATACTGATTTATGTGGTCCATCTAGAGTTAGAAGTCTATAAGGAGAAATGTACTTTATGTTGATTATTGATGATTACTCTAGGATGATATGGGTTGCCTTCTTGAGAGAAAAACATGAAGCACTAGAAAAGTTCATATGTTTCAAGGCTTTGGCAGGAAATGAGACAGGTTTGAAGGTCGAATGCTTAAGATCAGACAAAGGTGGTGAATTCACTTCTCTGGAGTTCAATACATTTTGTGAAGAGCATGGAATTAAAAGATAGTTATCTACTCCCCAGACCCCTCAACAATACGAAGTTGTTGAAAGAAAGAACAAAACAATTCTAGATGCTGCTAGAAATAAGATGTTGGAAGGTAATGTCCCTCATATCTACTGGAGAGAAGCTGTAAGAAGTGTTGTATACACTATCAATCGGGTAAATGTTAATGAAAAATCTGGTAAGACTCCTTTTGAGTTGTGGTTTGGTTATAAACCTACTGTTAAGTATTTCAAAATCTTTGGAAGTAAATGTTATATTAAGAGAGATGAATATATTGGAAAGTTTGATGCTAGAAGTGATGAAGGAGTCTTTTTGGGTTACTCTACTAAGAGCAAGGCATACCAGTGTTGCAATAAAATATTGAAGAAAATGGTTGAAAGTGCAAATGTCAGTGTTGATGAAGACATTGTTAGATCATCCAGATACTGTGGATATGATGACCAACAAGATGGTACTGATAATGGAAAGAATGCGCAAACACAAAATCAAGTTCAAATTGTTCCAGTGAATCAAGAAAATCATGAAGAAGAAGCTAGTGGAAGTGAGAACAAAAGAATCAGAAGTTAGAGAGAATCCAAAAGTTCCAAGGTATGTGAAGCTAAATCATTCTGAAAATCAGATTATAGGAGACAAGAACAAAGGTGTGCAAACTAGAAGAAGAATTATAGAAGAATATTGCCTGATTTCCAGAATTCAGCCTAGTAATGTCAATGAAGCATGCAAAGATGAATATTGGATGGAAGCAATGAAGGGAGAATTGATGCAGATAGAGAAAAATGATACATGGACTCTTGTTCCCAAACCTCAAGATAAAAATGTGATTGGAACCAAATGGGTCTTTTGCAATAAGCTAAATGAACAAGGTGAAGTTGTCAGAAATAAAGCAAGACTGGTATGTAAAGGATACTCACAAATGGAAGGTATGGATTTTGAAGAAACCTTTGCCCCTGTTGCTAGAATTGAAGCTGTAAGATTATTTCTTGCTTATGCTACTTTCAAAAATTACAAAGTCTATCAAATGGATGTGAAATCATTTCTTAATGGTGAACTAGAAGAAGAAGTTTATGTTGAGCAACCAGATTGATTTCAACTGATTGATGAAAAAGACATGGTTTTCTGATTGAAGAAAGCACTATGTGGACTCAAACAAGCCCCTAGAGCTTGGTATGCTGTTGGGAAATTTATGCCTCAACATTCTGGCTTGCCTTGAAGTCTTGGTTGATTTCTCCATGTTTATGGCTTTTACCGCCATACCACTACATGCTTTCCATAGAGGTGTGGTTGTGCGGTTTACCACTTTACCACGAGCCTTTTTTGCTCGGTTTGCAGTTGGGCAATTTTATCGCTCTACCACGGTGGTCTTCTTTATGCATGGCAGTGGCGCGGTGAGCGATGACAGTCTAGAAGGCGGTTACCTCCTTACCGCAGGGTGTCAGTCTAGCGGTGGAGGTAGTGTAGTGAGCGACGCAGTAGTGGCGAGCTGGTGGGTTGGCAGTTACTGCCATACCGTAGGTGGTGAGAAGCCTCATCGTAGTGATCATGGTATGCGGCTAGCAGTCAGTGGTGACTGTTACCACCCCACCACAGGCGGTGAAAATGCTCACCGTGGTGGCTGTGGTGAGACCGCTAGCGGTCTGCCAAAGCGGTCACTGCCCTACTGCGGGGTGGCCTAGTGGCCTTCATGGTAGCGCGGTGAGACCGTTGATGATCTAGATGGTGGTTATCATCGCACTGCAGGAAGGAGTGGAAGGGACGACGGTAGTGCAGTTGAGAGTGTTGGTCGGGTTTGGCAATTACCGCCATAGTGCAGGCGCTCAACCTAAGCTCGATGGTAGCATGGTTGGAGGCTGAGGTCGTGTTGACACAGGCTTACCGCCATACCACGAGGTAAGTTCAACAAGGCAATGATAGCACGATAGAAGGCAGGGTGAGCTCAGGCGACCTCACCGCAATACCGCGGACTGGTCGAATGGACTTGGCGGTAACGCAGTAGAAGGCCGAGAGTGCTCAGAGCTCGGTTGATTGAGCTTGATCGAGCTGGACTGATAGTCAACGTGATAGGAAAATGGAGTGGCGTCATGCAGCAAGTTATCATCATTTGATTGGCCGAAGTCTTGAGCGGTAAACACATTAGCTGCATGGCTCAAATTTGAACAGTTATCAGGATCCGATTGTGGCAAATTGAATGCCTAGATGGCTCGATGTGTATTGTAGGGTGAATTGGTCAGAGGCGATCGGATCTGTCTGACAGAGGTAAGGTGCATATTAATGCCACCCGATTGGTTGGTTGAAAAGCGATTGAAAAGTTTGACTTGGGTTAGTCGAATACTTTCACTAACTCATTTAACCCCAATTTTCGACAAAACCTTCCGAAGAAACCTATATAATTAGATGTATCGTTGGGAACTTGTGCGAATTTCCATTTTTTTTTAAATTTTACCCTGATGTTCGTCGGAATTTCGACGAGCCGTTGTTTTGTGTACGTTTCGACGAAGATCTTTCACCAAAATTGGGGTGGTCCTGCAAAGTTAAATTGTGGCGGGCATAAATTGAAATGAGCTCGACTATTTATTGCGATAGTGTTTTGTTCGACGGTTTTCTTGGGGAAAATCAGAAGAAACTCAAGAAGATATCGCCAGGTTGAGGGAAGTCATTGTCTTTTTCCAGAATTCATTTGTGAAGTCAGATTTGTACTTCCAGGTTTGAAAATCATATTTGAAAGAAACATCTCATTAGATTTCATTTATAGTCTTGTGCATTTTTAGAATTTCATTTCTAGATTTTAGACTTGGCTTCACAGATTCTTTATAAGGGAATTGTTTATAACTGATAGAAAATTCTTGATGGATTTGGACAAAGATTATATTTGCAAGGTTTCAATTTTAACCATAATGATCAATTTGCAATAGATTTGGGAGCCATAGCTAGATAATATCAAAGGTGTTGGTTGTTTTTTACTGTAATCAAGTTTATCTTCTAGACACATAGCATATAAAATCTCAGATAATACTACCTTACAATACCATCAATCTATATTCTAACCAAATACTACTTATCAAATCCTTATATGAACATAGTCACCTATAACCTCACTCAAGCATTTTAATTAATTCCTTGAATTAAAGCCAAAATGAGAATCACACACCATAACAGTGAGATGAACAGAATAACCCTTGATCATTTTATTCAAGATAATAATATATTCATACAATGGAGATAAATGACCTTGAAATGAGTAATTTTCATTCAGATGCTAGTACTGTCTTGAAAATTAAGTACCCATGAAACTAAAACCTACAACAGAATGACACCAAACCTAAGAATAGTATCTTCACTATAATATCAAGCTCTTTACAAATTCGCTTTGCAACTTCAGTTAGACTTGACCTAAAGATATCTAACTTGCTAACCGGCCATATTTTGGTCCTGAAATCCTTCTTATAGGGAAAATGAAGGAGCAACAAGCATCGGACCAGAAATACACCTGTCACTGGTCACTTGGACTGCCTTATGACATTTCAAAAATTGGTTACAACAACTAAGTCTCTGGAAAATCTTCTTGTTCATCCCGTCCACTGGAGCATAACTGTTGCATTTGCCAAACTTTGAAAACTTGCACCAAAACTACCACCAAGACATAGCCAAAATTTGTTATAACCATAACCGCTGAGCTGTTAATTGTCAGTTGTAGACTCTGTCCTATTCTTGTTCAGTTAAGTACTTTTCTACCCATCCTTGATATTCCTCATCCATTGGCCAATTAAAATTTACCACCTAATTTACCTTTGCATTGTAAGTTGTATACTTTACTGCTACTTGATTCACCTCCCTTTCAAAAGATTCCAAAATGTGCTAGTGTTAATGATTTCATCTACCCTGTCCTGCCATTGCTGCAGTGATCTAATATTTCCTTGGGCATCTACAATATCTAGTAAAGATGTGCCACTCTAGTCATCAAAAATCTTTACCAACTCTTTAATCCTCTTGCTCAAATCATCAGGTAAGGCCTGGAAACCTTGCAGTGACTTCACAAAGTCTTGAGTAGGCCTTAATTGTTGAAGCCTATTAGCTGCATTTTGAGAATTTCATTTCCAGATTTTGTTGTGCAAGTTCAATATTCTGATTTTAGGAGTATAACAGTTGGAAATCATTGTAAAATCATAATTTAATAATTTTTGGAATTAGCATTTGAAAGAGTTTTTTGGGGTCATTAATTTCAGACTATCTTCTCTTTTGCAGGGGTGGTTGCATGCCGATTTTTTTTGGTGCAAAATATCATAATTATTATATTTTGTTACCTGTGTACGATTAAAAATTATTGGAGTGAGTGTGAGTTTGATATTTTTTGAAGATCTAAATATTCAAGCTTGGTAAAGAAAAATCATGTCAGATAATATTAGTCCAAAACAAAATGAATAGACAGTTGCTAGATTATGGGCTATATTGAAAAGAAAGGGTGATGGGAAATGTTATTGTCCTTGTAATAATTGCAAGGGCTTAAAGACGAGAAGACTTCTAATCACAACAGCTGAGAAACATTGTAGGCAACATGGTCACGTTGAAGGGGGGCATGATTATCGTCCATTGGTAAGTTGTTCATTATATGTGTTTATATTGATTGAATTTGTAAATGTTTATACTGTTTTAACATTTGATATATATATATATAAAATCACTTGATCATGATCATGGTTTATTTGTCTGTGATTATTATAAAGGTGGGGTGCCCTAGGGCACATGATATGAATTATCACAGCCCAGAGAATGTGGTTTTCCAAGCGGAGGAACATGGAGCTGTGAATATCGAAGATGAAGTTAATGATCCTATGGAAGAAGATGATCATGCACCAGAAAACACAATTGAAGATGATGGTACAAATATATTGATCCATGACACATGTAGTGCCACATCTGATCATGTTGATCGAAATGATTTTGATAATGTTCATGATTTACCTGTACTTGAGAAGGCATACAAGCCGCTTTATGAAGGCTCCCAAATAACTCTTCTCTCTGCTGTATTGTTGTTGGTGAACTTGAAGGTTATGAATGGTTTATCCAACATAGCAATCTCACAAATGTTAAGGTATGTCATATATGTCATTTTTTTTCATCTATTTTAATTGTTGTTAGTTCATCTCTAGTAAATAAAGGATGAAGTATGTACCTTTAATATTCTTTATATTAAGAAGTTATTTTTTGTTGTAGATTGATTGGTGAATTTTTGTTACCACCATCAAATATTTTACCTCACTCATACCGAGATTTATCTGGCATTATGAAAGATATTGGAATGGAGTATCAAACAATAGATGCATGTCCCAATGATCATATTATATATCATAAACAACCTGAATTTGCAATAGAATGACCGAAATTTCATATCAGTAGATATTGAACAGGTCAACTAACAAAAAAGGTGTCTCACAAGGTTCATTATATTCCCATTATTTCATGTATGCAACAATTATTTAGGTGCGAAAGCTTAGAGCAATTTATGGATTACCATGCACGTAATAGAAGTGGAGATGAGATTCTTTGAATGCCTGTGGATGGTTCTGCATTTAAGGACATGGAGGAAAAATGGCCACACTTTAAAGAAGAACCTTGTAATCTCAGGCTTTCATTGGCAGCGGACGGTGTCAATCCATTTGGAGAGCTAAGATCTATTTACTCGGTGTGGCCTGTTTTTGTTATCAACAATAACATTCCTCCATGGATGTCAATAAAGAGGGAGCACATAATGTTGGCAATGATTGTTCCAGGTATTTGTTTACATCAATTTTCTTTAACGTGGTAGCATCTCATTTGTCTTATTTGTTGCATAATGACTTATATTTTTTTTCATTTAATAGTCATGTACATGAATTTATATATATTGCAGTAAAATGGTTATAATAATTATGTAATGTTTATGTTCATTCAACTAGGTAAGTACCAAGTTAAAGATATGAATGTATATATTGAGCCTCTTATCGATGAGTTACTAAAGTTATGGAATGGCGTCACTATGTATGACGTATTTAGACCAATAGGACAAAGACAATTTCAATTCTATGCAATGCTTGTATGGACAATTCATGATGCCCCAGGGCTAACACATTTTTCTGGTATGTTATAATGTTCGACTGCATGACTTTAATGATATTTAATTTTATGAATTAGATATCATGCATGTTTTTTAAATAATCTATTCATTATATATAATTATAAAAACTGACATATTTAATCCAATTATATATGATTTGTAGGTCTTCAAACAAAGGGAAAATTTGCATCTCCAATTTGTGGTCCAAAGATGAAATCTCGTCATTCAACAAGTTTAGGAAAGCAGGTGTTTGATGAGTATAGGCACTTCCTCCATAGAAATCATAAGTATCAAACTACTGAAAAACATCTTTTCAATGGAAAAGAAGAGACAACATCAAAACCATGAAGAATGACACCTCGCCTATGGAAGTTGGAATATAACAGAATTAATTGTCAAGGTTATACATCGGATCAAATTGTTTATCTATCATTTATGATATGTTTTGAATTTATATTTTTATTTTGTGATCATGTTGTAATTGACAATGATTGTCATTGTTAATTTGTTTAACTTATATGCTTCATGAAGGTCGTCAAGGCATTAATGGTCGGCTTCCACAGGGACTGAAAAGTTATCCCAAACAATTTAGTTGGTTGCCCTACTATGAGCAGCTACAAATTGTGCATTTGTTTGATACAATGCATATCGGAAAGAATATGACAGAAATGTTATGGAAAATATTGGATGGAAGGCATGACAAAGAAAAAATTGTCAAAATTTGTAGTGACATTCAGGAACCCAGTCATGCAATGAAAAATGTCATTCAATTAAATAGCGATGGAGACTAAATTAATATAAGTGCCCTTCCTTGGTTATTAACAGAGCAGCAAAGCAATGCTATAAAACAAGTCATACGAAAAATTCGATTTCCCATAGGATTTGCTGCCAACATAAACAATATCATAACAAAGAAAGGTGAATTTGGGTCAGGGATGAAAATGCATGATTGGCATACCTTCATTAAGGTATTTATTCTGGTATATTATATATATATTTGTATACTGCATGTACTTTTTAGTGTATTATGTTTACTAATTTTGGAAAAATATTAATGAAAATATCATTTTATAATTGTTGCAGTACGTTCTCCCTCTATCTCTCCTAGACAACTTCGACAACAATGTCAAGCAAGTTATATATGATCTTGGAAAATACATGAGGTAAGTAGCGATATTTGTTCAATTCGTTATATATTTTTGTTAAATCTCATTAATATATTTGTGCCTTGAATCACTTGTAGATGGTTGTCACCTAAAGCAATCCATAAAGAAGATATAAATTATTGGAAGAGAATAATTCCTCGTCTAATGTGTGAAATGCAAAAGTGTCTACCTTCGACATTTTTCAATGCACAAGAACACTACCTCATACACCAAGATGAGGATATTGAATTGTGTGGACCTATACACACAAATTCAATGTGGATGGTTGAGAGGAACTTGAAATTTTTGAAGGCTTTGGTTAGACAGAGAGCACATCCCGAGGGTTCTATGTTGGAGGGATACATGGTATACCAGACCATAGTGTACATTATTGAATATCTTCCTAAGTTTGCAGCAAAGATCCATGTAGATCATATTTGGGATCCCAACTCCATTAACAAATTTGAAGGGGAGTACTTGATGGGGAAAGGTAGATTGAAGAAAGTGTCAAGTAATTATAAGATGGTCATGGAGATTGGTGTAAGTGTTCCAAGGCTTTCTTGCACAACTAGCTAAGAAGACCTTTCCTTGTCTTCCTCTGGGAACCTAATATTTTCTAGGTCCTTTTTAGGCTTAGATGATTAACTAAGTCCTAATCCAACTCCTCTCCAAGAGTCTCACACCTTGTGCTTCACCTTGAAGGATTAACACCATTTTGTTATGTGCAAACTCTCTCCTACACTTAGAAGACTCTAAGTGCCAACATCACACAAACATTGAATTGATTGCAGGGGTGCCAAACAAATTGGAAACATGCCATGTACTTCCAACTGAATCCATCTTGGAGGATCTCCAAACACCTTTCCTACCAGTTTCAAGAATTGGTCTTGAGGAGGCCTATTTCTTGTAGCCCTTAACAGAGACCTTTACTTCGTTCCTGCCCAAACTTTCCAAACAACTTAAAAAACCAATTCCACATTCGAATACCCTTTTGGATTTTCTGAAGGATTCAAAAGATTCTATACTCCTAAGTCCTCCGTACACTGGTTTCCTATTATCTAGGTTAAATAGGGCTATTAGGCCTAGTTTATAGGACCCCACTGGTTTTCTTGCTCAAACCTCAGTCAAATGGATTGATAGAACCTCAATCCTTCTAGCATGTTAGGATATGTCTATACCCTACCTGGAACTGTACTTGTTTCGTACTGTACCTCAATCCCCTGCCTAAATTCTACAATTCATTACTGTCAAACCTCTAACCGGGCACTCTAAGCTCGCCTAGGACTTGATATTAAACATAGCTATTCCACTCTCCATGACTCCTAACTCTACATATGTATAGACCAATGGCTCCCCTAACACATCCATCTACCCTCAAGAAAATCCCGTGACTAGATTTCATGGGGGAGCCATAAAAATACAAGCTGGTCAGGACAAGACCAGTAAAACCCTTAAACTTTAACCTATCTATTCAGGACACTAAAACAACTTAAATCAACTTATTTGTAGAATGAAAAAAAGTTTAATACTATCCCATGAACATGAATCCAACACTAAATCAAAACATCCAATTCACTTAGTATCACTGTCACTCAATAACACTCGAAGTTCACATAAAAATAGAAATTGCAAAGCTATCTTCTATTCCAAAAACTTGATTACAATCTCCCTCTTTCTTGAATTCGAGCCTGCTTCATATTAGATGTCATTCACCATTTTTGTAGGGTATGTTCGTCAATCCCCCACTCCTATCCTTTAGGGGATCCTATGTAACTGAGTTGCATGCAACATTTGCCATAATGGCAACTATTGTCATGACAATTTTGTAACAACATTTGGCAACTCTATCATTATGCCACCTTCCTAAATCTTAGGACCTCTATCTCCTATATTTCAAGTAACCAACACCATTAAAGGCCTCATGGCATCTTTTTAACATCATTCATTTGTTTAGAACACATTTAAGACTCAAATCCCAACTTAAGCTACTAAGGCTAAGCAATGTAAAAACTATTAACAATGACTAACTTTGGTGACTTTAGTCCTAATGACTAACTCACCTAGCCACAACAATGACCTTCTAAGGTCTAAAACAAACATACAATTACCCTAACTTGGCTAATGTCAGATACAAGCCCAAAATATCCTAACTATGGAGGTTAGCCTAGGTGTGCTCCTGCACCAGAGATTAATTTGAATACATTTTACATTTGGTTTTTATGTATATTGTACTTATAAATTAAGGTCGTATACCGTGGTAATTAACTAATTATATGTCGTTTGTGAATTTCATTTTTTTTGATACAGTTGGTCGAGAGTGGGATGCACTACATTTGTACGTCGCAAACAATCTTGATTGGATGACGCTATGGATTGAACAATGTCAACAATCTGGTCACGCATTAACATGGGAAGGTGTGGCTTCATTGGTTAAAGAAGCTCATCGTAATGGAGATTCCAATGTTACACCAAGGGAAATTGATTTAGCATATGGTTTAAGAGATAAATAGGTATGTATAAATATATTAATCACCCATATTATTTAATTATTTTCAATTACATTGATGTATATATATGTTGAGATTTTTTTCTTTGCATACATTCAACCAAGAATAAATATGTTTATCAACTGACGATATTGCAATAAGTTTTGCATGTTTGACATATTGCAAGTGAAACACCACAAGGCTATGTGGTGCAATGGTCATAAATTTCGAATCAAAAAGTTGGATGACACGAAGAAAACTTGTGATTCTGGGATAACTGCAGTCTTCCAGGTGACTAATGTTTCATCTAGAAGCGACATACATCTAGAAGTCTCAGAAAATCAATACTATGGGATTTTGGATGATATACTTGAGTGTGACTTTAAGTCCTTCAAATTAGTTTTGTTCGTCGTCCTATGGTACAGGCTACAATTGAATGAAAATGATCCCGAGAGAGCTATTATTGAACATGATAATGGATTTACCATGGTTAATACAAGGTATTTTGAGCGAGCTAGAAATGAGCCCTATGTTCTTCCAAGTCAATGTGAGCAGGTATTTTACTCAAAGGTTCCAGGTAAAGCGGGTTGGTCATATGTTGTTAGACATGATCCAAGAGGAAGGCCGATAAAGTATAATGTGGTGGAAGGAGAAGATACTAAAGAAATAGAAGATGATGTAGATGATGATCAGGATCAACAATTAGTTGATGATGTGCCTGACGAAGATGTCAAAGAGGAGGAACTAGATCATGATGATGTAGGAGTTAATGTTCATGAAGATGATATCTGTGTGGATGATGACATTATCGAAACTGATATCAATGACAATGATGATGATATGACCAATCCTTACAATGTTGAATCTGGATCGGATGATACAAACAAAGAGTTGGATGAAGAAGAAGATCAATGACATTAATTTGTATTATCTATTTGATATTAATTTCTTGAAAGAATTATATTTGACTTATGTGGTTACATAATTAATTTATGATGTTTTTAATTTTAATTATATTTGAATTATATTAGAATATGTTCAGTTAACAGATGTAAAAAATAAAATGGATAAACCAAAAGATTAAAGCGTGAGACCACTGCCTTGTTGGGTGTATAGATTCTAATGAAGATCTATAAAAGTGTAATCTATGATGGCAATAATTCAAAGTGTTTGGCACATAGATGTAGTTCATAACTTGTATAAATGTGCAAGTAAATGACTGACAAACTCTACTTGAGATAGAATGACAATCCTAGTTATGTGATTCTTCTTATTGATACAATTAATACTCTTTAGTTATTGTGATTGACTAGGAGGGTTTAATCTTTACTTGAAAGAACCAAATAATCACATCACACAAATACAGCAAATGTGTATCGGTAAACTGAATATATATATATATGCTTGATATATCAATTTAAACAACAGAAAAGCATCAATAGTATCAACTACTTCGAGCATGCGATGATTACAACGACATTTCACCACTTAAGATAGTCATTTAATTTGCAATTTTGCAGCAATCTCTAAGCTAAGACAAACAGACACAGAACCTTACAAACACATATGATTTAGGCCAGTGCCATATACTATTGGGGAGTCGAATTAATTCACAAATATTTAGATTTCCATAACAAGTTCAAACACATAACATATAAGATCTCTGACAATATTGCATTACAAAAGTGTCAATTTCTATCCTAACTCAATACTTCTTATCAAATCCCTTTACAAACATATCCATCTATGACTCCATCCAAGCATTTTAATTTACTCTTTGAATTAAAGCAAAAATGGAAATCATACACACCATGATAACAGTGAGATGAACGCCATAACCCTTGATTATATTATTCAAAATTGTGATATGTTTATACAAAGGAGAGCCATGAGCTCTAAATATATCATTATAACTCAAATGCTAGTACTGTCATGAAACATCAAACCTTCATGTTGTTGGAACTGTCAAATTTTGACAAATTCATTATTTCTTCATGATTATTAGTCTCCGAAAAAAGATTCATAATGCAGACAAAAAAATCCTCACATAGCATATTTTACCAAAATCCAATTTAAAATTGTGCCATAATGCCCCATAAATTTCATCTGACATTAAAATCTTTACATATAAAAATATCGGCATAAGTTGATGCAGGTCTCATCGATGATAATATACATATCCTAAATGTATCGGCAAGACATAGCAAGGGTCACACCGATCAAGTTATACACAGAGAGAATGCGGGTTTCTATATCTTATCGGCAAGACAAAAAGTATTGGCGAGACGATGTAAGGTCACATCGAGCTAAATTACCTTTTGTCGATTGGAGTAACGTAAAGTCTATCAGAAAGACTTTGGTCATCGGAGAGAGATTTTAAAACACTGCCCGTAGCGTTATTAGTCTTGTCGGTAAAGCAAATGGAGGACTCACTTGATGAGACAAACGATGCCGGGGAGAATTTAGAAAGTCTTACCGACCCCTCGGGTTACACCGACAGAACTGAGCATACGAAGATAAAGGGTGTTGAGAAGACAATGCGCATGGTCTGGCTGAAGAAAAAGCGTATCGGTGAGACATGTCACCGCGGGGAGATCTAAGAGACATCACAGCGAGTATCATTTTTTCGGCAAAACAAATACTTGGTCATGGCGACATAATTCAATAAAATGAGCATCTCGGTGAGACGAAAAGCTTTCGGAGTAAGGTGAAGAACTGTTGCCCCAATTCATTAAGTCCGGGCGATAGTTTTTTCGGTGAATTTTATGGCGATAAAAAAGTAGAAAGAAAGAACTATCGGGGAGACTTGTGATGTCAGGGAAACTGCAAGACGTCTTAGCGGATGTTTGAACATTGAACAGGTGAACCGGCCAGAGGTTTGAAACGTCTTATCGATGTTATTGTATCGGCGAGACATCAAACGGGACATACCAATAAAGTTATACGCTGGGGGAATGCGGGTTTGTATTACTTATCGACAAGACAAAAGGTATCGGCATGACGGTGTAAGGTCATATCGAGCTAAGTTACCTTTTGTTGATTGGAGAAAAGTAAAGTCTATTGGAGAGACTTTGGTCGTCGGAGAGAGATTTGAAAACACTGGCCGAAGCGCTATTGGTCTTGCCGATAAAGCAAAAGGAGGACTCAATCGGTAAGACAAATGATGTCGGGAAGAATTCATAAAAGTCTTACCGACCCCTTGGGTTACACTGATAGAATTGAGCATGCAGAGATAAAGGGTATCGATAAGACGATGCTCGTTGTCTTATCGAAGAAGAGGCATATCGGTGAGACATGTCACCGCGGGGAGATCTAAGAGACATCACAGCGAGTATTATTCTGTCACCAGAAAAAATTGCTTTTTCTTGGCGACATACTCGATAAAGTGAACATCTTGGTGAGACAAAATACTTTCGAAGTAAGGCAAAGAACCGTTGGCCCGATTCATTAAATCTGAGCGTTAGTTGTTTCGGTGAAAGTCATGGCGATATAAAAGCAAAAGGAAAGAAACTATCGGGGAGACTTGTGATGTCAGGGAAACTGCAAGACATCTTGGCGGGTGGGTGATCATTGAACCCTGATGTGACAGCGAGAATTTTGAAAAAAAAACTTGCAGCATTCATGTCTCGATCGGTAAAGACATTAATGGCACCACGAAGCGTAGGAGATTTTGCATATCAGGGTATGATCAATTGAAATCATTGTCTCATAGAATTCAAAGCGAAGGAGAGCAAGGGAACTAGCAGAGCAATTAAGGCATTCACCTGGCTTGAGTTTGGAAGAAGTTATAGTAAGTTTCTCATCCTCTCAGAATTCATAAAAATTTGAATTATGGAAGGCATTGGTTCAGGAAAACTAAAGGGAAGAAAACCCAGGGAGGGAAGCCAATCAAAAGCAAAAAAGAAAAAGACTGAGTTGCAACCAGAAGGTACTGAAAGGAAGCTAAATCAAGACCTCATAGACCAGTTACCTGGTTCTGGACCTAAAGCTAGGCGTTCTGCACAACTCAAAGTGGAAGTTGACAAATTAGACGACAAATGTAAATTTATAGGTGATATTTGGACTCCGATTAGAGGCTATGAGTTATTCAATTTCCATTACCACAAGAGAAATCGCTTTGAGCCAGTATGCAATCCATGGAGGCTCAATTTAGGGAAATTAGTGTGCTCTAATGTTTTTATTAACGTCGAACTGGTAAAATTGCTGGCTGGACACTATGATTTGAAAAAGAAAGCTATATGTGATTTGTCAGGGAATCCATTGATACATGTATCTGAGAATGCAATTGCTGAGGTTTTCAGAATGGAGGGAATATGCAGTGACAAAGTAGTGAGTGAAGAGCTCGACAGTGAGTTCAGCAGGATGGACACCATTTATAAAGGGTGGAGGTTACCTCTACACAGAATTAGGTGTCATGGAAAACCTACTCCAATGGAAGATAGTGAGGGGCCACCCTTTCATGTAGACCTCTTCGAACCTTACCTAAAATATACTTACTACTCAGTGGGACAGGTATTAGGGATGGAGGTACCTGAGCATATGGCGGTTGTGCCCATGGTGATTTATGTAGACATTCAGTACCACAATTCCAAATCATTTGACTATGTTGCACATGTTTTTAAGGAGCTGGATGCAAGTTTGATGGCGATAAAAAGTGGTGCTTCTGTTCTCCATCTCAGAAATTACTCACTGCCGATGCACTTAGTGTTGTATTTTGGACAAGAGTTAGGTTTATGGCCCCAGGAGCTGAGGATTTCACAATTTGACAAGGAAGGTAGGCCATTGCCTGTTCAATTATGGACTGTTGTTTGGGACAGTAGGTTTGCCAATTCAAATTTCTTGCATTTTGAAGAATTCTTTGTGAAACCCTTGTATAGATTTTTTAGCCATCCTTGTGATTATTCTTTATTTGAACAAGTAAAAAGGTTTCTTAGGCCTAGAGATTACAATGGACCAATTAACCACAACTGGGGGGATTGGTATTGCTTAGAGAATGCCACAATGATTAGGGTTTATGGCTTTGAGGATACACCTTTCATTCTACCCAGAACTGTCCCGGATAGAATTGCATACCTTGAAATTGTTAGGCAAATGGATTACTCCAGTGTTATGAACTTAAGTTCATATGGGAAACAGGCTTTTATGCCCAGTAGATTGCGTTTTAGTGATTTCACTGTATTAGCCAACGAAGGTTATGATCTGATTCTGGACAAATTATTGCACTACAACATGAGCAGAGCACCAGTGAGAAAGAACTTTGATCCAGAAGGGTATATCCACTCTGCCAGACAAAAATTAAATCTCGGAGGGTACCATCATGTGCCCTTTAAATATGATGACATAATCAGAAACTTGGAGGCAAAGGAAGCTGAAATTGTGATTGAAAAACATAATCAGGAGCTGGTGGATGCTGAGTTGTTATCCTCCATTAAGGGGATTTCAAAAATAGACAGGCCACAAAGCTCATCTGGGAAAGTTTCAAGAATGAAGACTTAGGAGTATGCCTATGTTGCCAAAGAAACAGATTTTGAGGAGACCATGGATGTAGGTACAAGACATGAAGACTATAGGTCTTTCATATCAGATGATGAATTTATAAAGACCTCGGAGTTTAAGACATTTTTATATAAGCAAAAAGGGAAAGAGATAAGGGGACAGGTTGACAATGTCACTCTAGGGAATGAGGATCAACTGTTAAAAAGCTTAAAGGATGAAGTGGACAAAGAGATGATTGACATGACCCCTGAAAAGGGGAGGGGACTGCTTGAAAAGGCAGGTGTTATGATTTTTCCAAGTTTGGATATGAATTCTACATTAGTTTTTGATAGTTTCTTAAAATATAACAATGCTACCCACAAGCTCAGTATAGAGAAGGTGATGGAGGTATACACAGGATCAAGATACAATCCTGATGATGAAACATTTATGATTTGGGCCTTGTATCCTCCTCATAAGAAATCAATTGTTATTGATACTGAAAAGGCTTTCGAACATGTCATGACCCTGAAGGCTGGGGAGGTTGATCCTGTAGCGACTGCTGATATTGGGATAAATATAGCCAAGTTGAATAAAGCCCAAATCCAAGCATTGATAAGGGAAAGGGAGATGTACAAAACCAATAATGAGAGGATGTTGAGAAAGAATGAATGCTTGAAAGACTTGGTAGGTGGTGTAACAGAACCAACAAGGATGCTCACTCAAGGTGAGAGTTCATAGAAAAAAGACCGTTGGGAAGGGTCAACTGCATACTCTCAAGGGAGAATGGATGCATTTTCTGCAATAATAAAAAAAAGGCAGGTTGTTTTAACAACTTGGTTAAATAAACTCTGGGGAAAACATTCATAGTACATAGATGCAATAAAGGAACACAGGAGAGTGGATAGCAGAATTCAGGAAAGAATTGGGGAATTGGAGGAGGACACTACTAGTAATGAAGAGATTGAAAATGCCAATTGTATTATGGATAGGCACAGGGATTTCTATGTGGAGTTACAAGGGGATATGCAGGGATTGACAGAGGTTGCCGAAGATAGATTCACCAAGTTATGTGATGATGAAGGGAAAATGAAGGAAGCGACTACATGGAAAAATGAGTGTGAAACAATACTCCAAGGGATGTTGGAGACAACCACTGCAAAAGATGTGATATTGGATGCAGCATGTGAGCAAAATGAGCAAATGATAATGATGGAGATTGTGATCCGCGATGCGTTGGGAGATGCTGACACTCATGAGTGTCAGGATTATACGGAGCATATGTCTGCAGTCCATTTGTGGCTCAAGAGAAATTAGTTAATAGTGGATTTGTTAAACCTTTTATGCTTTAAACCTTTTTGAAAAGGCATGTCCTTTTGCAAAATGATGTATAAGTATCCGTTGTTGGATAAATTTAAGGGGTAGAAGATAGAATTAGAATAGGATAGACTGTTGTAAGCATTAAATTTTTAGAAATGATGACATTCAAGGAGACTATGTTGCATGTATGAAATTTGAAGGAGATAATGAAAGACTATTGATTTAGTGGCTTCATTCTGGTATCAATTGTTTGTTGGATTCTTGCGATTATTTGATTGTCTCCAACCTGATGTTTCTTGGTTGTTTAAATTGAAGTATCAAGTATATATTCTATTTATCAGTACACATTTGTTGTTTTTGTGTGATTTGGTTTATTGGATTCTTTAAAGAAGAACTAAAATTCCTTTCAATAAATTACAGTAATTTGGGAATGCCATTTGGATCATTAAGAAGAATCAGATTATTAGATTTGATATTCTGCCTCAACTAGGGTTTATCAATTACACTCTTGCATGTTTATACCAGTTGTAAACTCATAGTTATATGCCAAACAATTAGACAACCTGCTAGATAGAAACCATTCATTAAAGGCTTTCATTTGACTCCATTTTACCCAATAAGGCAGTAGTCTCCCTTATTTACATTACATTAGTTTTATTCATTTCATTTAACATCTTTTAATTGAACATATTAATTCATACCTTGATATTGCATATACAATTTATACCAAAGTAGGATCATATCTTTCCACAGTTAAATTGCCATTTGTGGATAGTTCGATCAAGTAGGAAACATAAATTGAACATATTAATTTAGTATAAGAGTCAACCAATCATAAGGAAAACATAATATGAAGATGAATTTTCTCAAATCTTGTGGTTGTAGAAGCCCTTTTGAAATCTATGCAAAATGTGGGAGGATAGACAAAGCTCATGAACTATTTGACACAATGCCTCGAATAATTGTATTCTCATGGAATACACTCTAATAGAAAAGTCTCATCACTGCCCTTATAACAATCTATCAATTTGTTTTAGTGTCTATTGTGTTGTACCCAATTTGGGACATGGGGTATAACAAAATAGACACTAAAATAAATTGAGAGATTACAATTCTTTGAGACATTTTGTCAAATAGTTCACAAGCTTTTTCTATCCTTCCACATTCTGTATAAATTTTAAAAGGGCATCTACAACCACAACATTTGAAAAAAATCATCTTCATATTATGCTTTGATGGATGTCTATACCTTGTTCCAAATCTCCCATATTAAGGAAACCAATAAGGATTTTGGTGAAGGTTGTGTTGGTGTTTAAAATACAATCCATGTAGAGGTTGCAGATATCTAAGAGGTAGCCAACCCCTATCGAGGACAACTACAACCACTAATGGCCAACTAACAAGAGTCAGTAAAGGACTAACTTCTCCTACACTTTTGGCTCTGTAGGACCAAGGTGGGTAAACCTAAATGTGTTCACATGAATGTCTCATGATTGGTAAGAACACTTCATGTGTACAGATTACAATTCCTACACACTCAAAGGGATAGTGATCATCTCAAGGTTTTGGCAGACTAGAGAATGACTACCAGTACCAAAGAGCAACAGAATTGACCCACTTATTTGTTACAATACCTCCCTAAGGAGGACAAGGTTGTATTCAAGTGTTTTGTGTTCAGTATTTGGATATCCTTGCTTAGAACCTACAGTCTTGAACTAATAAAATGACACAAACATTATCCAGTGCTTCATCCATAGGGCAACGGAGTCATACAGAACAAAATCCTGATACGATGAACCCATCTCATATAGCATTACTATCATGAGATATTTTAGCATATTAAGATAGTACTTCTTCAAGCATCCTGAGTATATACAACCATGAACATGTAACTTATTTTTCAAGCATTTGATTAACTCTTTGAGTTAAAACAAGAAAATGAATCACATTTTCAATTAACTATTGAAACTGAACAGATTAATCTTTGATAAAGCTATTCATAATCCATGGTACAAACCCAAGAGAGTAAACCATCTTAATTTTATAGATTTCTTTCAATATCAGTAATTAAAAAAACATATCACACTAATTT
Source organism: Sequoiadendron giganteum (assembly GCA_007115665.2). Lineage (NCBI taxonomy): Eukaryota > Viridiplantae > Streptophyta > Pinopsida > Cupressales > Cupressaceae > Sequoiadendron > Sequoiadendron giganteum. The sequence continues at coordinate 155,201,577 of VCHN02000014.1, read as the reverse complement.
GTATATAAATCTAACCCCAGGATGACTTCCTGAAACAAAATGTTCATAACACTTTAACAATAAAGAGGACTGTATAACTTCCAAGCGTCGGATTGCAAAAATTTTCTAACCCTTCACAATGAGCCGTGAAATCTCCTTTATAGAATAGGAGAGCAACAAGCATTAGGCTACATTGTGACACCAAAGTGAATTTCAGCACCAAAATGAAATTCAAATTTACATTCCTTGTCATAATGATACCGTGCATGAACAAAGAAATCAAAACGGTTATGAAATAACAGTCGAAAAAAAAAATTCATGCAAAGCACATGCACGTCCATATCCACATCCACATCCACTTGATAGAACAACAAGAGAAGAGAAGACACGTCCAACAGACCCACTGCCAGTAATCATGAAGAAGCAACACCGCCCCGGTACAAGCAACCGCTCCGAGTTCGAGCCTGCGATAGCGATGGCACCACCTCCTCTTTACCAACCTTGCGAGCACATTCCTGAACAATTGGACCTAGTGCTAATGCAGACACTGGCTCAATTGCCAGAACCTCCTCATCCACTCCCATAAGATTGGCCAGGGAAGCCAAATAGTACCAATAATCAGAATCAGTCTCAAATTCATCAGAATCCGAGATGATTATTGGGGACGAACAATGTACTGGCCTCTTCCCAGTGTTCCTAATAATAACCTTGCGAGACATGGGAGAATCAGATTTCTTCATGACTAGTGAAGCCAGCCTCACACTCCTTCGCTTAACTGATTTACTCATGATAGAAATAGAGCGCAACCACAAACAAAAGAAAAACCTTACTGCACTTAGACACAAGAGAATGCAATGATGATTACATACAATTCAGTTAGCATTTATAGAGCAAGCCAGTATGTAGGGTACAATTACTTGAAGGTGATTCAAGCACTTGCACAATTAATGATCCAGATAACAATGAATACCCTCAGCAGGATGGCACTATTCGCATGCAGGAGGAAATCGGGTGGAGATCCTCGGGAGAAAAGAAACCTGTATCATTAATGACATGAGCAACAACCAAGTAATACATGCCATGCAGGAAACTCACACACTTCTTCCCTATAAATGAACCGCCGATTCGGGAGGAACTTTAACAAATGGAGGGTGGAGATCAAGTCAATGGATGTTGACAATCCACGTCGACGACTTCAGAAAACATATCCAATCAAAAACCCACAGAAGAATAGACCCAAACCGCACAATGGGTCCCAAATAATCCCACTGGCATGAAAAGAAAAGCCATGTGCCACTCCCTCGTGAACCTCGCAACACTCTCCTGGATATTTACTCTGCCCGTGTGAGGTGTGCGAGAGATCATGATTACCCTGTTATTGATGGCTAGTACCGATGAAAAGACAGCCCCCTGTCATATTGAACACCTCGGGAAGAAAACCCATTCATCCATTCACGCCACGTGGCCATATCTCGCGAACCTCGCACTACTTTGATGACACCAACAGACAAACCTGCGAGGTCTGCGAGAAGCGGTCAAGATCAAATTATGTGATCGAACGGCTCATCAGCCCTCAGATGGAACATTTAAGTGGGGCCCACATTGAAATTTCTGGCGGTGTAATACCTAGGCCATTACGCCAAAAAGATAGGAAAATCAGGTGAAATAGGACCGGTTAAGCACGACCCGAGAGGGATGAAACATCACTTAAGTGATCGGTCCACCGTGGCAACAGGTCACCGTTAAAACATAACAAGAGGGTTTTGACCGATCCATACTGAAGGTTACCCTAAGTAATTTAGAAACCCTCTAACCCCAGCTTCAATTTACTGAATTTCCATCAGGTTGTGGAATTTTTCTTTGCATCTACTAATTGCATTTGTTTGAAAGTTTCTAAAACCTTTTCAACAAATCCATTATGTGTATATTCTAAAATCATTATAGTCCTTCTAGTCCACATCACTTTGTTTTTTGAAGAAACTATTACCATATATTTCTTATTTATGTTCTAAATTGGATACATGTTTATAAGTTTGATATTACAATTAATAATATTAATTTTGGCAAGACATTAAAAGATTTTGTTGATTTTAAAAATATATGCATCCCAATGTAAAAATGCCAACAATGGAAGCAATGATTGTAACACATAATTTTTGATGTAGTATCCAATTCAAAGGATGATGTTACAATTTAGGGTTATGATTGGGTATTTAATTAGGGTTAGGATTTAGTGTTCGGGTTAGTGTTAGGTTTAGAGTTAGGGTTAGGGTTAGGAAAATAATGTTAGGATTAGGGTTAGATTAGGGTTTATGTTTTATGGTTAGGGTTAGATTTAGAGTTTTGGTTATGGTTGGGATTAGATATGAAATTAGGGTTAGGGTTTAGTATTACAATTAGGGATTATAGTATTAGGGTTATATCTAGAATGAAGTTTTAGGGTTATTGTAATTATGATTAAGGGTTGCTTTTATATTTGGCTTAGAGTTGGGGTTAGGATTAAGGCCAGGGATAGGGCTAGGGTTAAGTTTAGGGATAGGTTTATGATTATTAGAGTGAATGCAACTAATTAATAAAATAAATAATATTTAGGGTTAGGTAATTAGGGTTAGGGTTGGGGTTAGAGTTTTGGTTGTGGTTAGGGTTATAAAGATAGGATAAAGGTGAGGGTTAGGGTCAAGGTTAAGGTTTCAAGAGAAAGGGTTAGGTTATGATTTGGATTACCCTAAACTCTAACCATAACCATAAACCTAATCCCAAACCTAACCCTAAAGAAAACACATAACCTAACCCTAATTGTAGTGTTTGAGGCTAGGCTCAAACACTATATAACCTAACCCTATATAACCTAACACATAACCTAGCACTAGAAAAAATTCTTCTCCCAAACAATCTCCTCTACTTCTATTCATGCCTACTAGAGTTGCAACATTCAACATTGGTGCTTCAACCATTCATTCAAAGCTAAGAATTTGAAAGCAACGTTCATTTGTAATATAATTAATCATTTAACAATATTATAATTATTATTAATCTAATACAATATTAATATTATTAATAATATACCAATAATATTAATAATCTAATATAATTACTATTAATCTATATATAGATTATATATAATCTTAATATATCAAATATATCATTATAATTCATATAATGTAATATAATATTGTTATATAATATATTAATATTATAACATTACTATTAATCAAAGTGCTTTAATATTTATGTCAAGTTTTAGTACATTATATGATAGGTTACTAAAGCGGCTCCGAGATGCACGTGCTCAAAATCGACGGTGATGTTATAATCTTGATGAAAAGTTGCTTGACGGTTATGTTCAGTGCTGGTGACTTCTCAAACACAAGAAGATGTGATTTTGGCCCTATTAGGAGAAGATTTAAAAGTTGATTCTAGAGCTGAGAAAAATTATCATATTAAATTATGAAGCCCCTTTCTTTGGCAAGGAGATTCCATGTGTGTTCAAAAATTCTTGTTGCACACATTTTCATTACTCATGTTGCTAAGAACCTTGCAAATCCTCATATTTGAAGATTGAAAAAATCCAAAGGTATATTTTATGGCCTCCCTTTAACCAAGGAAAATGGTTTCACAAAGTATCCTAGGAGTTTTATTATTTCCCTCATGACTATAATAGGCTTGGCTTACTTTATATTCACTACTCTAAATGGCGCCATAATAGGCTTTGCTTGCTTTATATTCACTACTCTAAATGGCACCATAATTTTTTAAAATTTAATTAACATACTCTAAAACCTAACTAAAGCAGGTTGTAGCTTGTCAAATTGGACAAGTGAAAGGTCAATACCAGCGCTGAGGAAGACTTTGGAGGAGTAAAAACAAGGTCAATACTAGTGCTGAGGACCAGGTTGAGGGCACTCAGGGAAAATCGACGACCAAGGGACAATGAGTACTATAAGTTTGGCACCCCCATTCTCTTTAACCTGCAATTTTCATGCCTAGTTTCCAAAGATCTTCTCGCACATTGGCCCCCCCATTCTCATAAAATGGTATAAGATAAGACAAAAAAAATAAAATAGCTTTGTCTTTCACATTTTTATAGTGATTACTAGAGGCACATAGACCAATTCTTCATAATAGATGAATTTGATCATACTTTTCCAATGATGCAACAGTTCAACTTTGGGGTGTATCATTTAGGCAACAGTTCAACTTTGGGGTTCATCATTTAGGCAATGACGGATCCCTACTCTTTCCATATGCTCTTTCCTTTCTATTTCTTCAAATGTATAGTTTATGTCTTATATTGTATTGAAATAGTTATTCCCACAACTTGTGTGGGACACCATACATTTGTAATTATCAATAAAAGACATTTGTGAAAATTTTGTGCAATCTTTCTCTTGTATACATTTGCATAATGAACTACAATTCATTTGATAATACTTTTGTGTATATGAATGGAACTTAGTAGAATTGAATGTGTACCTTTATCTTTATTTTTGCAAAAACTATCCCAACTTTACTTGATTGAGTTAGAAGCTAAATTAGGTAAAAAAATTGGTGACATCTTCTATATGTTTGCCTGCTAAACATCCTCACCAGTTGCCTAAACTTATCCATTGGGCATGGTGTCGACTCTTGGAACTTGACAAGACTTGAGAAATAGTCTTGCATAATGTTGTAACTCATCCAAAATAGTGCATAATTTTGGCATTTTTTACAACCCAAGTAGAACCTGCAGAAGCTTCTATGAGCTTTGCATACTCAATTTTAAAAGTCCTAAAGGCACTGTGCCAACTTAACGAGAAAAATGCAACAAAACTGTTATCTCTCCTACACTTCGGACTCTGTAAGATCCAGGAGGGTATCCCTAAAATATATTGTCATTCATGATGAGAATGATTTGCTCATATGTGGATAAACAATAGATAAATTCCAGTCTAAGTTTAAACAAGATAATCCTTCAAGAAATTGGCTATTTCTCAAGAGAATTCAGCTCTTATTTAACAAGGAATTGAAATAACACCTAAGTGTGTTTTTATGAAATATTTGAGTGAAATTGCCTGAAGCTATAACAAAAAATACAAGAACAATAAGCAGTTAGAGTACCAGTGCCATATCCTAAAGCATGGAGTCAAATTGGAAACTGAACTACAGGGTAATTTTCATCTAGAGCATCTATGATCTGTATGTAAGGACTTACCATCCATTCATCAATACATGAATCTATTACTCTTTAGAAAATCCTATGTGTTAATTTGCATGAACTTATTGAACAACTAAAGCATTTAACAAGTCCATTGAACCGGAGCTATAGTCAAACATAATCCACAAGAAATGACAAATGAAATTTAATGAACATCATCTTTGATAGGCTTTTCATTAAAAATTCATGCAAATTATTACAATAGGAGAGAAAATAGACTCAAAACAATCACAAGATTTGAATAAGTATGCTCCAAAACCCCATGATTTACTAAGTTCCCAAACAGACTCAAAGCTTCAAAAAACTGGACATATTCTTTTCTCTCTCTCTACTTGATTCTTCTCTTACGTATCTTAAGTAATTTCAATAGACCTATTCCTCAGCCCAGAATTCCCTTTTATAAAAACAAAGGAGCAAACAAGCTTTAGGCCGGAGGATACACATGTCCATTTTTTACTGGACCGCTAATTCCTAATCAGTTATCTTTACATCATTTGCTTGGTAAGAGAAGAAAAGCTTAAAACAAAATGATGATTAATTTGTTACGGAGGAAAGGAAAGCGTGGTTCCAAGTATTGATTCCTTGACACCAAAGCATCTTTTAACCGCTCCATGTGTTGATTTTATTTGCGCAATTTGTACCTGAATCCAGGAAGAGAATGCATTTCAAAATATAATACCGTAGGCCAAACCTGTATTTTACATGACCAAATTGCAGCTCTCATCCCCATTATTTATAATTCAAGTTCATCAATAAACATCTTTTTCCATGACTCAAAATCTTCCTCCGACGACCAATTGAAAGCCATCACCCAGTCCACCATTTTCCGATAAGGTACATACTTTATCATTAATGATGTGGCTATCTTGTCAAAATCCTCCAGGAAACTAATGACAAGTGATAACTTCTCTAAAGTGTTCTCCAACATGCGAATATCAACATTTTTGCATATCTCATGAGTTTGGGCAGTCATTATATTATTCATTTGCTCCTTCCACGCCTGCAAAGGCTTGACACTATCCTGACTATGCAAAATATGAGGTAGTGGAGTCAAATCTTTTCCATCATAAATATCCTTCAGTGCTTTGATTTTAGACTCCATAGGAGCAGTAGACCCCTAGAATTTTTGCTCAATGATAGTCTTAACAAATTGATATGTTGTCATGACTATAGGATACTTATTCCCATGCTGCTTTGCTCCAACTGCCATAAATTTCAATTTTTCCATTCTAGGGCCCCATCTATTTAGCAAAGGGATAGCCAATTCTCTATCCCTTGGAAACAATTCAAGTGCTTGCAACATCAAGGCATAATTTGCATGAACACCATTTAGCTTACTCTGGACCCGTTTATGTAGATGCCTTAACACAGTATTAACAATGTCTTAATTATTCCTTCCTGTTGCATCCCAGATTCGATTTACCATCTCCTTATATTCTTCAATCTGCTGGAGTAACTTTTCCCTAGAAGGATCTTTGCTCGAGGTACTAGCCTTCTCAACCGCAATAGGCACTTGTCCCATATTATATGGGACCATAGCCCAAGATTGAACTTATGCAGGAGGTTGGGGTTGATCAATTGGTGGGTCAGCAATAATTTGGCTAGAGCTAACCTGCTTTTGGGATCTCAAGATTTCCATTTGTTGCCTTAATAAGGCCATTTATGTTTCCAATTCCGCCACCCTTTGCTGACTCTTATTATACTCAATAATAATTTCATTATACTGGTTCCTCAGAGTATCTCGGTTTTTAGTTAAATCCTCCACAGTTGCCCTAGTAAATTTGGCAACATTCACAACCATGTCAATCAGCAACTCTCTTCACAATCAAATGACCACTAAAATCGGATGTTTTAGCGACAATAGGTTTTCGAGACCCTATAGATAGTGACCATATTGCCAGAGAATCCCACTCTTCACTGAAAGCTGATCCTTTAAGTGCTAATGTCGCCTCCTCCTCTATTGCAAGAAGTGGTTTATTTTCCCTTCTTACTGTATCAAATACTACAACATCAACAATATCCCATTCAAGGAGTAGCAATATCCCACACTTTTGAACCAATGTTCTACCCTGTTCTGGTGTGACTTCCTTAAACCTCTCCTTCAATTATACTCTGACCTTTGACTGAATTACTTGCTTTGGAAGCTCTGGGTGCAAACTTCTCTCATATGCTACCTGCTCAGTATAAGATGAGAGATGAGCTCTCCATACAAAATCTTTAAAAGCACGGGTATGGATAAAAGAGTCATCCATCATGAATTCTTTGCAGGCTTCCATTCTCAAATCATCACTATTTGTAATTCCTTTAATCTCATCCTTCCCCAATCTTAGGGTGATGGCTCCTGAGCTCGTTGCAATGTCAGTCGGATCTAGTGGCATTTTTGGATTTATTTCATCCGGAGTTACAATAATATCCTCCTCATCATTACCTTTCTGGCCAACATCCCCCATACTATCAGTTCTAGGCCTCTTTGGGGATGATGTGCTAATCTGTTTTGAACTCTTCGGAGGTGAATCCAGATCAATAATACCAGATACTGATTTCCTTAGGACGGATGATGCACCACTCATCGTAACTTCCTCTATCCTATTTCTCTTCTTTCTTGAAAACACTTTTATTTTCCCTTGAGGTTGGTAGGTAGGCCTTTCTTTGATTCTTATTTCAGGGTGCTACTCAGTAACATGTGACTTTCCCTTTCCTTCTACAATCCTTCCCTCCTTCAAGACTCCTACTATGCTCTCGAAATTATCAAGAACATAGATTGCCCTACTGAGCTCATCTTTAGCATCAGGTACAGGATCAAAACTAGGTATTTTCTCTTGTTTACTTCTTAAAATTTTTGAATAGGTAATGTACATTGCCTTTCTCTCATCCTGTAAGTCCTCATCAAAAATATTCTTAATGATATCTTCAGGATAGTAGAAATTGTGAACAAAGGTTCTAGTCTGATGTCTAGCCTTAATTTGGGAGATAAAACCCTCAGAATCATAATTCTTAGGGCGTACAGTATTCAATCTATATGGCTTGAGTAACAAGTGTAAATTTCTCCACCCTCCCTTTATCATAACAATATCTGCAAAAGTTGTATATTCAGGGAAAAAGGATCCTTTCTTATGTTCAACAGGCAAATGGAAATCTTGAGATGCTCCCAATTGCCTCATAATCTCTACAAAACCAAGTCTGAGAGGAACTTCTTTAGGTAGGACAGACGAGATGGCATTGGTGCCAAAGACCCTGAAGATTGTAGTATTGTGATTAGGGATAATATCACCCCAATTGTGGGTTAGATTCAGCTCAGGCCTCCTCTCCATAGGTCTTAGAAAGTCGTGAATTTCTTTTGGAATCCTGGGTGGATCAACAACTAAAGCCTTCCTTAACTTAGATCCAAAAATATTATGAAAGGTGACATAATTAAACTTATGATCATTTTTGTCTAAGACCCTAGTCCAATATTGGACAGGCATTTCTATATCTCCTTCCATCTTCCTCAACTCCATATCTTTTTCAAATACCTTCTGAACCCTATATAAAAACATATGAATCAACAGTGAAAACCATCTGAATTTTACCCAATTCTTTCCCAGCTTCAAAGCTGCTAAGCCAGAATCTATGTTCTCTGCAAGGTAAGTGGCAAAGTCATATACCACATTATAACCAGGGTGTTGGAGGTTGACAGCCATATACATTATCTCTATAGGCACAGTCTTCTTCAGGTCAATCCCCAAAACTTGACATAGTGCACATATGGTCTTCTTGAAATGAGGGGCGAAGTAGTCTACCGGGAAAGGTTCGGGCTCATTCTTGCCAATAACAACCTTTTTCTGATTCTTCCCTCTTCCCGACACAGCCAAATGGGGTATCAAAAGGGATGTCCTTATCAAACCCTTAGTGTTTTTGTATTCTTCCCTGAAGACCTCCAATTTGATGGGACTCATATCTTGGCTCCATTCATGTAAGCCAAAAATCTCTGCAATTTCCTCTCTGGTTACTTTAATCATAGGCTTGCCAAGATGTGTTCTGAAAATTCGAGTCACAGGATCGTACATTGCAGCAATATCTTTTAATAAGTCTACATCTTCATAGACATTCGGTACCACCAACTTACCTAAGTCCAGTCTCCATGGATTACACAAAGGAACAGGCAAATTTCTATTTCCAAACCAATTGGAAAAGAGCTACCAACCAGTGTACGACAATTCGGCATCATGGATTGTACATTGTTTGTCCATTAAACCATCATGAATCATGGGTCCATAGAACAATATCCTTCCTTCTTGCTTCTTGCTCGTAGAAGGCTTCAACAGATCAATAATATCTTGTGAGTAACCCCTAGGCGTAGCCTCGGGACCAACAGTTTGTGCCTTGGATGCCATATATTTTAAATAGAAGGGGATTTGAACTAGGGTTTTCTTAAAGAAAAACAAACAATTACACCCTATTCTCGACTGTCGTTACAGAAAATTTTTTTATATGCACACAAATCACTAGCAATGACCTATATAAGCTATAACAGCCAATTCGCTTAACAATTCACTAGGAATTGAAAAAGACACAATCACCAATTATTCAATAGGCAACGCTAATATATTCTGAAATTTTAAAAGAAGGCGTTCGTATCACTTACTGTTTATTTTGCAGAGCGTCAACTGTCGCGATAATGGAGAACTGAGATAATAGCCTCTTTTCTAAACACCGAGGAATTCTTATAAACCAAAATGCAACACTGAAATAGCAATCCACTGGTTATTTAGCATTTAATTATGTAGGCCAAGTCGAACTTGACCATTACTATTCGCTCACGCGAGATAGAATGGCTATAGTAAAACACCAGTTTGTTTGAAAACACACCGTTGATCAAAGATACAGTTGGCCAGATGGACGGTCCAGATTTGGTCAACAGTAGTTTGAAAATGACACATCCTCCTTCCAGTCAGCAAGCGAGCAAGAATATTGCCCATTAGGTACCACATCAGCATGGAATGGGTCCCACCTCATTCGTTAATTGATAACACCAATGCCCACGCGTCAACACATCGCGTACCTCACAGCACTATTGAAACTGAAGTTTTAATTGCGTGAGGTCAATGAGGGACGACCCAGATGCATCGGATAGTACACAGCTGTCAGCATCATCACTTGTCCATTAGTCAACACTCAAAAGCTGGCCCCACCAAGTTACACAACAGGCGGCAGCATCTCGCAACCCTTGCAGCATTTTCTGTGACGCAAGCACAAACCTTGTGAGGTGTGCGATGAACGGTCAAGATCGCAGTTCCTGCATCCGTCGGCTAATACAAATTTGCACATGCGAAATAGTTTCTTTAAAGAAAGGGGACCACTAGGCAAATGGGGAAATAACCCACGGGGTCAAAAAATAATTCAAAGGCTACGTTGTAAAGGTTAATAGGCCGAAAACCACAGGGACGCATAAGTCAAAATACAAAACTGAAAGGATAGGTAAAAGGGGTCGGTGAAGTGAAGACCAAAAGGGATAAAACATGACTTAAGTGACTGAGTATTGTTGATAGCAAGTCAAAAACCAAAAAGAAAAAACCCCCAAATACCAAACTAGTAGAAAAATAATGAAGATGAAACCACCCCAAAGGGAAGGAAAATAAAAGCTCCACCACATAACACCTACCAACCTTATTCAACCTACCAAATGACTCAAAACAAACTAACTGTGCAAACAAAACTTATTCACTTAAAACAAAAACTATCCTAACCTAGACTAATTGAGGAAAGGAATACCTAAATTAAACCATTAACTGGTTCATGAAAGTAGCTACCCTTTCTTTGCAACTTGTAATGCTCCATATGTTTGTGAGCATCAAAGAGGAAATGAAGAAATGATAGATGTTTAACCAACTATTGCAATGCCTCATAAATGGAGAAAACAAATCCACAAATCCACTTACCATTCATGTTATCTTAAAATGGATAGGATAGTAGGATAGAGTCCTCATGCTTGGGTGCAATAATGACTTGTGATGCAATGCTAGTTTTCGTCCTAGTTAGATGCTTGATAGGACATCCCCTTGAAAGCTTTAGATTGGTTTTTCCTTTTTCCTCTTTTGGTGTGATCATATCCTTCATATTACTCTTATGGTGCTCTTGTGGTACAAGTAATTGATTTCAAACTTCATGGTTTTCTTCTTCTTTCAAAGAACCCAATAAGGTTGATATAATATTATCATGACTGCATTCTTCAAACCTTTCTACCTTTTTTATGGTTGTCCTACAATATACATAACTCAGTTTTGACATGTTTTGCATAAGTATTTCATAGATAGGCTTTGAAGTTTATGGGAAAACTCAAGTGGAACAACAAATGACCTTCCTAGAGGCTCGAATGTTTGACTTCAGAATTGAATCCTACATAGAACTGGTAGAACACAAACTATGACTTGCACAAACATGCACTTTTGTATAAAGGCTATGAGAAACTAGACTAGAACCAAGGATAAACATTAGCATCACAAGGAAATATCAATAATTTCATGTTATCACACAATATCCAGTATTGAGAAGGAAAAATAGCTTGCTTTTATTGATTGAAAGGTAAAAATACAGCTGAGTACAAGTCTGTGAAAATGAGTTACAATGCTATCTTTTTCTTGAAAGCTCCAAAAATGAGCTACAATACTTGTTGAAAGAAGAAAGAACTAACTCCAAATTATCATTTGAAGTTACTTTATGCTTGCAAAGACGCTGCAAAAAGATGTTAAGTAGATTTGATTTGTGATGGACACATTTGGACGGTAGTAACAATAACTTGCAATCTATCAAGACTTGATTACCTTATAACCTGTCAATTTCTAGCGATGAAATGATAAATTAATCATATTGTCACCTTCGGATCACATCACCATGAAAGAACTTCATCCAACATCCCTATGAGTGCAGGCACCACAAAATAGGTATTTGTCAGATTTGTCTTCCTCAAGTGAGGGAAATTCAGGAAAAGAAGAGGAAAGCGAGACATGTAGTAGGTCTAAAAGAGGGAGATCAACTAGAGGTCAAAAGATTAGAAGAAAATTCCGTAGACGCATGGAATTTTTTCTTACTGAAAGGGGGTCATGTTCTTATGATGATGAGAGCATAGGTGACATCGAGGTGCCCTTGAGGTACAAACATCTACGGAAACAATGGGTACCCAAGGCTTCCTCCAATAAACACTGATCTTTGTGTCAATGAGAGGATATATCGCATAGCACCATCGGCATTACATGGTTTGGGCCTATTTTGCATGGACGGCATAAAAGTCTGTTACGACAAAGTTACTGAGTTGATGGAGTATGTTGGACCCTGTTACAGTTACAAATATTGGATGCAGCTGGTTCGATATACACGAAGTATGCGTAGGTATGCACTATCAGCAAATTATATACAACTAAAAGATAAGGATCAAAATAAAGGAGTGGCTAGGTACATTGATGGGAGGCCAAAAGCATCAGGGAATATTGCAAAGTTTATAAATAGTACACGACCTGGGTCAACAAATAAGCAACCCAATTGTATATTTGAGGCGCGAGAGGGAAACCATGTATTCGTATGTGCGATAAAATCAATAACTGCAGGGGAAGAGTTGCTAATCGATTACAATTTGAATCGCTTAGATACAAACACAATTACTATGGGGGTGGTATGTACTATATATATACCATTTTACCCAACTTCCAATTAATGACTCCAATATACCATTTTATTATTATGTTTTTTTTCGTAAGTCTATTGGTTTCATTTTGATAATGTTTTTTATATTTAATTTTTGTCACAGCGGGACATTGATCATACGAGGAAGGCTCTGACCCATAGCACAGATTGCGATCCATCTTTAGGCGCTTTTATCCGACAGGTTTAAGTCATTGTAATTGTACAAATTAGATACGAGCAAAATGTTTTATTATTTTTTTTTTTCATGAGTTTATTGGGTTAATTTTGATAATGTTTTTAATATTCTTGTTGCAGTTGGCTGATCGGGGAAAGGCACCAGCAGTACAGGAGAGCATCCATATGGAGGTGCAGTCACTATTATGCGATGATGACATCACATTTTCCACAAACCCTGTGGATATGATGAGGAAGGCCCAAAAAAAATTCAATCAAGAAATCCTTCAATTGGTATTCGTAGTGCCTCAAACAGATGAGATAAGAGAAAGGGTTAAAATATTGTCTGAGAGAGCACAGAACTTGGAAGTAAGCTGTCATGAGATCTTTAATTATAACATAAGTTCATTCATGGTTTTATATTTTGTACTCTTTTATGTCATGAACTAAAATATGTGTTGTTTTTACAGGATTATTTGCGTCTTCATGATCATGTTGTTGGCCGTGATCAAGGTATTGCAAGTGTTTCCCGGGAAGTAGGGGACGGTACAAGTGTCAATCCTAATCTTCCTACGCATACAACACATCATCTGACCCCATCATCTGTGCCTATATTGTCGTCTGAAATATCGGCAGCACATACCATGCAGGCATTCAGTAGTCCACCCTCTAGCAGCGAACACATGCCACTACATGTGTCAGTACCTGTGGATGCAGAGGCCACTACTACTGGTGATGTTTTAGTAGCATTTCCTGGATCTTCCCGTATTACTAGTACGAGAACATTGCCGGTCACATTTGTGGTGACCGAGGATTTCCTTCCCATAAAGGTAGAGAAGGTCCCAGGTACTTTAAAATGTTTTAATTATTATTATTATTTTTTTAAGTAAGTGCTAACAGTGGGGATAGCGCCCTATTATACTGATTTACAAAATGGCAATATTTTCCTACATTATAATTGCAGGAAATGATGTTTTTTATAAACATCTAAGTGATATTTCATTGGAGCTCTTTGGGCCCACCATACATACATGGTGGAATGCCCAAAATCAAGATTTAAAAGATGAGCTCATTAACCGTTTAGTTGTGTTGTTCGGTGATAAAACATTCAACCAAACCAAGGTCCTTAAGAAAGCTGGAACCTATCTAAAGTATGTCAGGGACCAATATAGGTCACATTTAGAGAAGAATAGAAAGTACGAGCATCCCCCCATGATTCCGGAAAGGGAGTGGAAGGACTTGGTGTCGGATGGAAAGGAGAAGGTTGAAAAGAAGAAAGGAAAGATACTACCGGGCCAAGGAAGGTATGTAATACTATCAACAATTTAATTATATACTGATTAATCTTTCTTTTTACATAATCTAACGTATTTCAAATTTTTCATAGGTTGCCCGACACATCGAAGGCAACAAAGGCAAGACTAGAAAAACACTGGTAGCACAAACTTGGCTCTGGTGGTTATATGAAAGTAGCTGCATGATTTGTAAGTATCAATAAATGAAATATTACATCCAAATAATAAATTGCAAACAATTTTGGTTTTATCACATCATAGAAGCAAAATTCATGATCGCATGCAAAAATGCAGGGCTTTGATTTCAACAAAGTGCCCACACAAGAGGACCTAAAGATTGCATTCAACCAAGGCTATGGAGCCTTGACTGAATAGCTAAGAGTCTCGACTGGGCAAACACAATCTTCCACTGCATCCAACACGCAGGTAAATAAACTCAATAAAGTTTATTTCAAACTGAATACTTGTGCAATCTATTCAATATTAATTTCCACCATAATAATGTGCCTATTTGTTTTACACAGATAAGCAATGATAATCCTGCACATGACATTGGAATGCAGCCTGGCGAGGGTGGAGCGCAACCTGTCGATGAAGGCCATGGTGTGCATCCCGGTACTAGATGTATTCATGTGTTATACAAAACATAGTATGGATTAATATAATTAAACATCTTTAATTGCATTTAGTGTATTAATGAATGTAACCTTTCGTGTTTCAACTTTAGAGCATGTAGAGTGTGATCAACATGTTGAGCATGATCAAGCTAGACACGATCAGGAACATGATGTGGCTCCATCAGGTAAGTAGGACCACTCCAATGTTCTTTTAAACATTTTTAATTGCAATTGGTGTATTAATTAATGTAATCTTTCGTGTTTCAACTCCAGATCAGGATTTAGAGGGTGTTCAACATGTTGAGCATGAGGCTATAAGACAATATCAGGAACATGATGTGGCCCAATCAGGTAAAGAGCACCACTCTGATGTTCTTTTAATTAATGAAATATGTGTAACAATAATAATAAAACATATCAATTTAACATTTCTTTACTATTGCAACAAATCCCCCCTTGCAGCTGTGTCCACGCGGTTGTGAGTACATGACTAGGCGTACATTAAGATCACGAGCAGGGCTCAGAACAACTCAAGGGGGGACAGATGATTTTGAAAATGATACTCAACTTCAGCTTTTTTTAGCTGCAAAAAGGAAACAAAAAAAAAAGTGATTGTAATCATATTATGACAGCCATATTTTTGATAATATGTAAAAATTGAAAAAATGAAATATGTTAATGAATGAATCTGAATATGTTAATGAAAAAATGTTATATGTTAATGAATGAATGTTATATGTTATTAATGGATGAATGAATGATTAATGTTATATGATCGGGTATGGGGAATTAATAGTGATGTGAGGGGGAGGGGAGCGGGGGGCGGGGAGGGCCAAATGAGCTTCCACCTTCATGTGGTTGGCCCTGTTAAGTAGAGATTATTAAACTACTCTCAAAACAAAGAGAAGCTCAAAAAGGTAAGTAATGCACTTTTCAATATAAGAAATGCATCGTTTGAAGCATCAAACCAATCTGCAAAAATGAAAGAAAGTGCTAACTTTTCACTATGAACATTGTGTTGTGTGTGGATTTGGTTTCAAAGCTCTATTGATGGAGATGGCTTGTATGACAGCCAAGAAAATAGTTATCATTATTGCTGCTACAAACAGGCCTCATATCACTGTAATAATCTTGATCTTTCAACGAATAGGTTTTTAAAAAAAAATGCACTTTCTCGTCGAATTTACGACGAACCGCAAAAACGTCCAACGAATTTGCAATGTATCCGACAAAGTTTCGCTGTAATGACTTGCCTATTTCGTCACTTGTTCGACGAACTTCTGTCAATATTTCAATCTAAACTATGTCGCCAAGACTCTTGCCGATGTAATCTTATCGGCATCATATAGCCACTCGGGTAGACCTTCAGAACTTACTCCAATGATATATGTCTTGCCAATATGCTTCCCTCGATGAGACAATATGTGTATCTCGCCGATGAAAAGTTATCGCTAAGACAGAAAACCAGTCCTCCCGATATATCTTCTCAGGCAATTTTGATCGTTGTAATAGTCTTCATCTTTCACCGATATGCCTACATTTCAACGAATAGGTTTTAAAAAAAAAAGTGCATTTTCTTGTCGATTTTACGATGAACCTCAAAAAGCGTCCGACGAATTTGCAATGTATCCGACAAAGTTTCGCTGTAATGACTTGCCTATTTCGTTGCTCGTTCAACGAACTTCTGTCGCTATTTCAATCTAAATTATGTCGCCAAGACTCATGCTGAAGTAAGCTTATCGGCGTCATATAGCTGCTCGGGTAGACATTCAGAACTTACTCCGATGATATATGTCTTGCCAATATGCTTCCCTTAGTGAGACAATATGTGTATCTCACCGATGAAAAGTTATCGCTGAGACAAAAAACCAGTCCCCTTGATATATCTTCTCAGGAAATTTTGATCGCTGTAATAGTCTTGATCTTTCAACGAATAAGTTTTTAAAAAAAAAGTGCACTTTCTCATCGAATATACGACGAACCGCAAAAATGTCCGACGAATTTGCAATCTATCTGAAAAGTTTCGCCATAATGACTTGCCTATTTCATCACTCGTTCAATGAACTTCTGTCGCTATTTCAATCTAAATTATGTCTCCAAGACTCCTGCCGATGTAATCTTATCAGCATCATATAGCTGCTCGGGTAGACCTTCAAAACTTACTCTGGTAGTATATGTCTTGCCGATATGCTTCCCTCGTGCTTCGTTGATGAGACAAGATGTGTATCTCGATGATGAAAAGTTATCGCTGAGACAAAAATCCAATCCTCCCGAAATATCTTCTCAGAAAATTTTGATCACTATAACAATATTGATCTCTCAACGATATTGCCAATACATCGAATTTGTGTCGTAATGGTGATGGAATTACATTGTTAATCCGACGGTTTGGCGAAGGTATGCCTCTCATCATCCGGGTATTGTTCGTCACACGATCGATGAAGTTGGCGTTGCGGTTCCAACGAGCGTGTGTCGTGAGGTCGATGTTTTGCAACCCATCAGGATGTAGATGAAATTTGAGCGATGGCGCTGACTTCTGTTAATCGTCGGTCGACCGACAATGTATCGTTGAGATTCCGACGAAAGGCCGTCATAAATTGGGGTTAGATCCTGTAGTGTTTGAACTGGGTCACAAAATGGTGGCGAAGTGTTAGAGCGGTATGCTAAGGCATTATAACTGTTAACACTCGGTGACATAGATCAGATAAGATGTGAACCTAGTTTGCCTTGAGGTTGTGCTGACCAAGAGGCTGGCTAGAGAGAGTCTTTTGAGGAGCTGAAGGGAATCTACATGGTATGTCTTTGGAGGATTGTAACCTTGTGAAGATCTTGTTGTTTCCTGTATTCTCCATATGAACAAGATGTAATCTCTCGGAGAGTGTAACTCTGATATTTGTATTGTAACTGTTTTGTTACTGAATAATACAAGTGAGCAGAGTGTTTTGGAGGGTTGGGTTTTTTACCCGAAAGGGTTTTTCCCACGTAAATCTTTGTGTCCTCATGTTTGTCTTTCATTTTGTTTGATTCATATACTTGAATCTATGCTTGTGTTGAATTTGTTTTCTTGTTAAGAATTTATTTTCTCAGAGGATCAATGGGGGATCAACTGTGCTTGCTTCCGCTTTATGGCATAGTTGTTTGTGTCTTTGTTGTGATTTGAATGAAAATCACTAAGGCACTACTATCTTAGATGTGTTCTATGATGACAGACTGACTCCTTATCCCCAACAAGTAGTATCAAAGCTAGTTGAAGGAGGTCGAGGCTTGATGATACCAACAAGTGGTGTCAAAACCTTCTCCTGGTTACTAAAGTTTTGGGTATTTCTCTTGTGATGATTTCTTAGCCTGGCAAGCTTGAGGAAATCTGGAGAAATCAGTTGGTTTTTGATCCTTCGATGAGTGGAAGTTGTTGCTTATTTGATTCAACACACAATTTTTGAAAGACACTAGAGTTTCCTAGAGTTGACCATATTATGGCAATGTGGTCTGAGGCTCCTGGCTCGCAACAAGTGTTCCTGATGGAAAGGGCGTGAGATGTGCTTCTGGTTGTGTTATAGTGAAGCATGGTTTCATACTGGGTGTCTATGTGAGAGGCTCCCTAGCGGTATGGAGTTGCTTGTGTTGTTGTTCAACCAATAAGTTTTGGTGCTTGTGCTGGGTGTTCTGACTTAGCACTGAAGGTTGTTTCTCTGCTACTTTGATTGCATGGAGGCTATGAAGTTGATCCTAGTGGTTTGCAACTTCTGAATAGCTTGGCTCTCTCGTATGCTTGTGTATGATTATGGTTTTGGAATTGGTCTGAAATGGACATGTTCTAGTTTTACCTGTATCATGCACTCACATGTTTTTAGATTCATGTCTTTGGCTCTGAAGGTTTTGTGTAGATTTTCCTAAAAATTCTATGATGCATATTCATTTTTTTCATTGTTTTGGTTAACCGTGATGGTTGTGTGCAGACTCCTGAGTCGTCCAGATGAGAAGTGAATATGGAGGTGCGTGGGTGTTTTATTAACATTGTGGTTTTGCAGGTTTTGCATGGTCAAGTAAATATTGTGACTTGTGGAGCTGTTGTTAAACTATTATCTAGATCCTGGCTTTTGGGGTGTGACTAGATGAGATAGCTGCAGTTCGACATGGTTTTGAGGAGATGTGTTGTCTTCTTTGCATGGGAGTGTTGGTATGTGTTTTACTCATTCAACATTCTCGTGGTGTGGTGCTTACTGGTTTCTTGGACTATGGTGCTTGATTTGTGGGCGTGACTGGCAAATCAGATCTGGTGTTTGAGTCATGTTCGTCTACGTGGGTTGTTCTCTTTTATGATCTCAGTTTTGCGGTTTCCAGTGCGATGATAGATTTGCAGGTTTTTTGAAGTGGATCTTTGTGTTGTGTGACTGATGGAATAGCTACCCATTGGGTGCAGTGAGAAAACTCAGAAGTGGACTGTCAATATCCACGAGATTGCTTTTGTGTTATTACAGATCTGTTAGCTGACCTTGTATGTGGTCACTTGTGCATTGGCATGGCTGTTTTGAGATGAGAAGGTGAATGGCATGTTGAATAGATGATTAGTCAGTGATGGGGACCTGTAGCATGAGAATCACGATGTCATGGAGAGCTTGTTAAGCTTTTGACAGTGATGGTGTTGTCTGTGCGATCTGGGAATCTTGGTGTTGTTCGACATTGTTGTCCGATGGGCATGTTGTCGGTTGTACTTGAAGGTTGTTTGGATCAACAAGTAGTTGGTCATATTGCTTGGAAAGCTCGATGTCACGATTCAGTGGGAGCTTTAGCAGTGACTGTGGATTCATCACTTAGTGGTGGATGATCTTCTTTGGTGTTGCAAATATTTTGGAAGGGCTCTTAGATCTTGTTGCTGCATAAGAGTTCTTTCACATATGCATGATCACTATTTGAAGATGTGCAACATCTTGGAGCCATGGAGGAATTTGTTAGTTTTTGGCTGAGATGTGGGTGGTGCTTGACAGGTGATGTTGGTCTAGAGTTTTGTTTGCTTTATGTCATGGTATACTCTTTCTTGTGTTGTAGAGTTTTGGCATGTTGCTTTGCTCTTGAGACCATAGTTTGTTCACTTGAAGCATGGTATCTCCTAATGGAGATGTGTAGATCATGGTGTCATGATAAGTTCTTGTCCTAGGTTTTGGAGCTTTGATAGTGGTCTGGTGTTTCTCTTTATTTTGAGTACTGTGGTCATATGATGGAGGACTTCATGTTTGTTGCAGTAATGCAGATTGGAGTTAGCATGAGATGATAGGTTACTGGTGCTCATGGATGCATGGAGAATAAGGTGAGGCTATAATTCTTTTGAGAATGTTGTTGTTACAGCTGAAATTCTGAGTAGCCTGCACCTTGGTTGAATGCGAGTTCAACAAAGACCATGAAGGAGAATTCTCTTGGGTAAGTCACGGTGAATTGTATATCTTGGAGGATCATTTTTTCTCTTCTTCTGGTCTGCTCAGCGATGTTTATTTGAAAGGTGTTTACCCATTACATCTTTGAGGTGTTTGTTGTATGCTTTATTTTTCATGGATATGAATCTTGAGTTATTTTAAGATTCTAGAGGATTCATAATGAAAGGTGGACAACATAGTGGATCTCCTTGTACCTTTGAAGACTAGTAGGAGATGTTAATATGGGTTAGTCTAATCTTCTTTGTGATGCTTACATTCATGGAATTGTTGGGTGTTGATTTGGCATTTCCCTTGGGATGTGAAGAAGATCATACTTGACACAACTGGCTTTAGAGATGTATGTAGGAGGATGTTCTATAGATTTATGATTGTGCAACAGTTCTCTTTTTTGGTCTTGGTCATTTTCCTGGAAGTTTGTTTTTACTCTATATTGGGTGAGAAGAACTTGGAAGAATTCTAGAAGACTGCTAAGAGAGATGGTTCTTGTAGCAGCTTATTGCAGGTTGTGCATATCACTGTGGATAATTCCTTGGTACTACATGTTCACATTGTTACTATATGTTGTTTTGGTGGACTGGTATTTCCATTGATCTTTTAGATCTGACATTACCCATGCAGTGGGAGTTCCTGGATGTGCTTTGTCTTCATTGACTGGTTGGCACATGGTGCTCATGTTTTATTGTTGATGGGTTGGTTGTGCCACTGGCATGGGTTTACTAATGGTGGATAAATTAGAGGTATGGATGATTGGATGGTTAGCACTTGTTGTGGGTGCTATTTTTTTTCAGTCATGTGGGTTTTGATCAGTTGAATGAAGGGCAGTTAGTTTTCTAGTTGCAGTTTGAGCTGATGGTTTGTCATGTTCTGGAGAAGTGTTTCTCTTTTTGTGTTCGAGTTTGTGTGCTTTGTTGTTGCTGTTGTGGTGCCTTTTCCGCCTAAAGGATCAGATGTTTGCATTCCTAAGACTGGTGCTTTTTCACCTTGGTGTGTTCCTGTGTTTGGAGCTATTGCCTAAGATGGTGGAAATTTTTGAAATATTGTTGCAGGTGTCTTGGTTGGAGCATGGGGGCATTGTGTTGGTCCTTGTTCGTGTTTGGAGGAAGCCTGAATGTCTTCGTCATGTGGGAGATGGTTGGGAAATTTATGCCTCAACATTTTGGCTTCCCTTGAAGTCTTGGTCGATTTCTCCATGTTTATGGTTTTTACCGCCATACCGTTGCATGCTTTCCATAGAGGTACGGTTATGCGATTTACCGCTTTACTACGAACCTTTGTTGCTTGGTCCACGGTTGGGCGGTTTTACTGCTCTACCGCGGTGGTCTTCTTTATGCGTGGCGGTGGCATAGTGAGCGAAGACAGTCTAGAAGGCGGTTACCTCATTACTATAGGGTGTCAATTTGGCGGTGGAGGTAGCGCGGTGAGTGACACAGTAGTGGCGAGCTGGCAGTTACCACCATACCGTAGGCAGTGAGAAGCCTCACCACGGTAGCCGTGGTATGCGGCTAGCGGTCGGTGGTGACTGTTACCGCCCCATTGTAGGCGGTGAGAATGCTCACCATGGTGGTTGCGGTGAGATCGATGGCGGTCTGCTAGAGTGGTCACCGCCCTACCACGGGGTGGCCTAGCGGCCTTTGTGGTAGCGTGGTGAGACCGCTGAAGTTCTGGCTAGTGGTTACTGCCACACCACAGGAAGGAGTGGAAGGGACAACAGTAGTGCAGTTGACGATGTCGGTCAAGGCTGGCAGTTACCACCATACCGCAGGTGGTCAACCTAAGCTCAGCAGTAGCACGGTGTGAGGCCGAGGTCGTGTTGACACAAGCTTACCGCCATACCGTGAGGTGAGTTTGACAGGGCAGCAGTAGCACGGTAGAAGGCAGGGTGAGATCAGGTGAGCTCACCACAATACCACGGCTTAGTCAAATGGAATCGGCAGTAACATGGTAGAAGGATGGGAGTGCTCAGAGCTCGGTTGACCGAGCTTGATCGAGTTGGTCCGATAGTCAAAGCGATAAGAAAATGGAGTGGTGGCACATGGCAGGTTATCATCGTTTGATTGGTCAAATTCTTGAGCGGTAAACACATTAACTGCATGGCTCAGATTTGAATGGTTATCAGGATCTAATTGTGGTGAATTGAATGCTTGAAGGGCTCGATGTGTATTTGCAGGGTGACTTGGTCAGAGGTGATCAAATCTTTCTGATAGAGGTAAGGTGCATATTAATGCCACCTAATTGGTTGGTTGAAAAGCGATTGAAAAGTTTGACCTGGGTTAGTCAAGTACTTTGAACTGGGTCACAAAAAGGTGGCGAAGTGTTAGAGCGGTATGCTAAGGCATTGTAACGGTTAACACTCGGTGACACAGATCAAATAAGGTATGAACCTGGTTTTCCTTGAGGCTGTGCTGGCTGAGAGGCTAGCTAGAGAGAGTCTTTTGACGAGCTGAAGGGAATCTACATGGTATGTCTTTGGAGACATTGTAACCTTGTGAAGATCTTGTTGCTGCTTGTATTATCCATATGAAAAAGATGTAATCTCTTGGAGAACATAGCTCTGATATTTGTATTGTAATTGTTTTGTTACAGAATAATACAAGTGAGCAGAGTGTTTGGAGGGTGGGGTTTTTTACCCGAAAGGGTTTTCCCCACTTAAATCTTTGTGTCCTCATATTTGTCTTTCATGTTGTCTGATTCATGTTCTTGAATCTATGCTTGTGTTGAATCTGTTTTCTTGATAAGCATTTACTTTTCTTAGAGGATCAATGGGGGATCAACTGTGCTTGCTTCCGCTTTATGGCATAGTTGTTTGTGTCTTTGTTGTGATTTGAATGAAAATCACTAAGGCACTGTTGTCTTAGACGTGTTCTATGATTACAGACCGACTCCTTATCCCCACCATATGCAAGACTGGATAAATACTTGTTGAAGCTTGGATTCAACAAAGGTACTGCTGACAACAATCTATATTTCACGATGGATCATGACAAATAATTTATTATTGAAGTTTTTGTTGATGACAATATTTTTGAAAGTGATGATGACTTATGCATGAAGTTTTCTGATGAAATGAAAAGTAAATTTGAGATATCAATGATAGGAGAGCTGAAATGTTTTCTAGGTTTGCAAATAACTCAGTTAGATGATGGAATTTCATCTCAGTCCAAATATGTAAAAGAGTTACTGATTTTTTTTGGCATGGAAGACTCAAAACCAGTTGGTACACCCATGGTAATTAGATGCAAGTTAACACAGAATGATGATTCTCCTAAGGCTAATCAAACAAGGTACAATTCAATGATTGGTGGATTGTTATATTTGACTCAGACCTGACCAACCATTATGAATGATGTGTGCATGGTTGCTAGATATCAACCTGACCCAAAGGAATCACATGTGACTACAATAAAGAGAATTTTTAGATACTTGAAAGGAACAATTGATTTTGTTCTTTGGTATCCTAAGGATGATGATCTTACTCTGAATACCTTTACAGATGCAGTTTGGGCAGGAGATGTAGATGACAGGAAAAGTACAAGTGGTGGTGCATTCTTCTTAGGGAAGAAGTTGGTGTCTTGGCTAAGTAAAAATTAGAATTTCATTTCCTTATCTACTGTCGATGAAGAATATATTGTTGCTACAAATAATTGCACTCAAGTATTATGGATGAAAAAAATGTTGAAAGATATTAGAATTGAGTATAATGAGCCTATTACTATATTCTGTGACAATTCAAGTGCCATAAACATTTCCAAGAATTCGGTGTTGCATTCAAAGACGAAACATATATCTATCATGTATCACTTTTTGAGAGACAAAGTGAGTGTTAAAGAAGTCAGATTTAAATATGTGCCCACTAAGAAATAAATTGCAGATATCTTTACTAAACCGTTGCCTAAGGATACTTTTGAGTATTTCAAAGGCAAGTTAGGGGTGATTTCCCCTCCTAATTTGAACTAAGATGCAAGTCTTTGCATCAATCCATGCACCTACAGTTAGATCTTGTTTCCAATTGATGTTGTGGTGGCTGTTACTCAAGGGGAGTAGTCAGATGATTCAAATATGTGGTTCAGAGCTTGTGTACCTTTGCCATTGATGTCAAAGGGGGAGAAGAGTAATGTGAAAAAACCTTTGTAGAAGAAAGGGGGAGAAGTGCAATAAGCACTAAGAGGGAGAAGATGGAAGAGCAATGTAAGGAGGAGAAGAACAATTTGAGAAGAGTTAGTTGTGTTGGTGGTATTTTTCACATAATGTGTTGCCATCAATGCCAAAGGGGGAGATTATTGGATTTTGTGGTTATGTTTTTGATATGTGGTTGTCATTGATGTCAACATTATTAGCATTGATGATTCTGAATGTTGCATATGTTGAGGATATTGAGAAAATTAGAATAAATATGTTGCAGGCAGTCTGTGAAGCTATGTTGATCTGAATGGTGGAAAGTTGTGTATGTTGATAGTCAGAAGTCGTGCTTCAAAGGGTTTGTTTATGAGCCTATCTAGTATGTTGTTTCAAAGTTTCAATGGTACGCATTAATATTGGAGCGATTTATGAGTTCCTACAGTTATTTTGTTACTATAACATGTGTTTTTGGAAGAAGTGAATGCAATTATGGTAAATTGAGTTGTTGTGTATGCTACTATGATGTTTAGTGATGTTTCTAGATCGTGCTCTATCATTGTGGTACGTCTGTGTTGATTGGTGTGCTCATGATCAAAGATTTTCCTGTGTGTTTGAGGTTTTCATGTTCTTGGTTGACATGATGGTGGTAGCGTGTTGCAGATCCTTATGGATTAAGTTTTTATTGTTTGGCGTGTTCAAGGATGTTGATTTAGGTCTTCATTATGATGTTATCGACCTAAGTTGGTGCGCATTGAGATTTGTTCATGAATTGGGGCCGACAGTTGTAATTTATTCTTTTATTTGTGGCCGACAAAGTTGTTGATGTAAATTCATGTAGTGGATATATAAGAGCGATTGTTTCTTCATTTTGAAGTGTGGGTGTTGCATGTATGCTCGGTGAATATATGCGAAATGTGCGAATAAATATCAAATCATTTGATTTCATAGTAGAGTGTGAAGAAGATTGAGCGAAGTGTGAAGAAGTGTTTATGTGCCTAATTGGAACTATCATCAGGCTTTTGTAGAAGCTAATTTCTTAGTTCAACCTCATCAGATGGATTTAATTTGATTGTTCTATGTAAGGAAATGAGCCTTCCCTTTGAGCAGTGAGCTCTAGGCAGTGTGCCTGAATGCATGTGCATTGCCTATTCATTTTTCATTATACTTCTAACAGGGTATAATCTTGTGGACTAACATCCACCATGGTTTTTCCCCTAACATGGTTTCCACGTATAAAATCTTGGTGTTCATGTGTTTTTGATGTGTTGTTGATTAATGCTTCCATTGTTAATTATCTGATATGAGATTAAAGGTTGATTAAGGTTGAATAAGTTTAAATTCTATAACAATTGATTCACCCCCCCTCTCAATTGTCTATCCTTGTTTTGCCAACATGTTGAACATTAAAAAAAATATATTAAAAAACTTAGTACCAAAAAGTAAATGAGAGAGACATGGTTTTGTAAGCTCATTATTTTAAGGAACATGATTTATATAATACCACTTAGTGGTTTTGTACTAGCTTATTTCAATAAAAGTAAGCACATGAACTTATTTGTTGAGGTTGCCTATCATAATCTAAGTTGCCTTGTTAGTTAAGGTTGGTTTTGAGATTCTCTATAGGTTGCATATGTGAGTAGAGAAAGCATGGATTCAAAATGTGTGGTTTCATTATTTTTAATTACTTGTTCAAATAGGAGATTGATGTTTTAGAAGCCTTGCATAGAGACTTGACAAGTGTATTATAATATTTGTTCATGAGATAATATATTTATTGTGTGAGTGCTTTGGGAGGTTGGTTTTTTCCTTTGGAGGTATTCCCAAGGTATATCTTGTGTCATCTTTATGATATACTTATCTATTATTTTCCATTATGGATTCTAAATACTTGTTTGCATATTGTTCTCTCTTGAGGTTATGTGGAAATGATTATTATGGTTGCAAATTTTATTTTAACTTCAAACCTCAAGCTTTTAGATAATTTTTAAGCAAGTGGAAAATCTAGCGATCTATCTCTCCTTTTCTTAGATGGACATGCTAATCTCTTAGTCATCAGATGCGATTCTCTTCATCATCTATATAGTGGAGTAGATTGATTTGCACACATGAAAAATCTTTGGCTCTTAATACTCAACTATGTAGGAAGATCTTATTTAAAAGAGACATCACAATATTCAGGGATATTTAAGATTATGCAATATTAACTTAGAAAAGTGACATACAACTTAAGCATGATTTCAAATTATCTAGCACTTTTATTAATGACATTCATAAAGTTTAAGATTCACTTGCTCTAGCTCTACAATTAAAAATTTCTACTCCCATTGCATGTATTTTTTAAAGATTGGAGATGCTCTCCACAATATAATATTTAAAAATTTCCCCTCAATAAAGCTTCTCCCTCCAATACAAATTCAACCAAAGCTTTATATAAAACAAAGAGTGAATTGGTTTGAGTCTAGGTTTAGAAATAAAAAACAAAAGCTATAGCTCAATTTCTAGCTTTGAAGATTACACACTACAAAATTATTGTGCAAGAATGTCTTACTTTTCTTATTGCTCAAGCTATCAAATGTCTATTTTGTCACAAATTAAAGACTATTAAACATGCGTTTTGGACTTGTAAGGAGGCACAACAAATATAGCACATGATTATGACTTCGCTTCCTTCTTTGTTTAATAAAAAAAAGAAGCAATCCACTACTTTAGTCACAAAATAAAATATCAAAATCCTTTTGTCAATCTAACTTATTGTACATGTAGATGTTTCAAAGATTTTTTTTTTCTAGTATCTTTCTATCAATAGAAGTGATTGTGCATTGTCTTTTCTTCAATTTTATTTTGTAACTTTAAACTCTTAAAGAATTGCTAAAAGACAATATAGAATATAAAACTCTAATAATTAATGTTCAATCTCAATTGACAACTCTTACAAAATATTATAACATATTTATTCTTAATATTAAGATTATTTAGAATATCATATACAATTTACTATTGAAAATAATAAATAAGATTTCTTATTATAATTCAAAGAAAAATTATTATAATACCTATATAAAGAACCTTGGAATTGTTTATTTAATAATTTCATAAACTGATATAATCTATGTACAAACAATCATAAAATTATTTCTTTTAGGCATTCTGAATTGAAATTGTTAATTTTAAAGCTTTCATAAATAAATTCCAAATGCTATTCTCTATCTATTCTTTTTACCATTAATAGGTTTGCACTTTCCAACTTTAAAAAAACTCGTTTTTCACCCCACGGAAACGTCCGCGGTATCATTCGGGAATATTCTTGGCATTCCCGCAACATATTCTGTTGGTTAGCTCGTGGCCCCATCCCAAACACGAAAAGAGAAAAAAAGCGCTAAAGCGGGCTCGTGCCCCATGACTCATTTCAGCGTCAGCAAGTGGAAACATTGTCGATTGTCCAGACTCCAAGAAACAGATCGATTTAAATGTAAGCCTATAAAAAACTAATTTCACCGGGAGTGCGGAAGCGTGCAAAAATTAAAAAAGGCCCGACAGGGAAGCCAGTTGTACTATTAAATTCGGGGCCAGATTGTTAAAGCTTGAAAAATTCAACTAGTTTTCGTGTATCAGTCATCTCTGAGTAGATCTACGGTGTTTCTGAGTGTAAGTTTGTGGGGTTTGGTTGCATCTTCGCAGAGTTTGGAGGCTTCGAATTGGAACGAAGTTCATTTACCTGCAAATTGGGAGACAGTCGGCGAATTTTCAATGCCTATCTTCTCTGGTAGGTTGTACGACCGTTTTCACTAAATTTGTTTCTTATTTCAGAGGTTTAAGTTGAAGGTTCAATGCATTGCAGCTTTTTTCCGCTAAAGTTGATTTAAAATTTTTTCGGAGCTTGCCTATAATTTTTTTTTTTCTTGGATGAGTATAGAAATCTTTTTCTGGAGGAAATAAAATGGTTTTATTAGGTGAGTAGGACTCTTTCAAGACCTTGATCTTTTTCTTTTAGTTGATTTCGTGTAGGGCATTTTTGCTGGCTTTTGAGGAATCCGCAAATGGTATATGCCGAGTTAGTTTTGAAGAATAATCGCTTCTTAAAAATTAGGATGTCTTGTCCCTGTTTTTATTGATTTGAATTTTTTTGAAGAATTCGTGTAAAATTTGTGCTTTACGGTTTTTGTCCTGGAAGTATTTTGAAGAATTTCTGAAGAATTTCCTAATCTTATTGGAAGAGTTGGTTCGTATTCCTCGATTTGACTTATTTGATTTTGTGTAATGAATTTGATTTGACCATTTGTTGAGAATTTGTGTATTTATGTTTAATACCACGTTTTTCCTGGAAAATTTGAATAATTTATGATGAGTAAAAAATCTTTCTAAGGAATCTGCAAATTTTGAAGGAAGAGAAATTTTTTCTTGAAAATATATCTCTCCTGATATATGTGTTCTGAATTTACTGTCGGAACTTAGTGTCTTGTACGCGCAAGAGCACATTTATGCCCGAAGTTTCTGAATAATCTACAAATTTTAGCAAATTTATGAAGAATCTGTTCGTTTTCTTTTGTTTGTTTTAGTTGATTTGAATTAATGTCGAAAACTTTGTGAATGTGAGTTATACCGTTTTTTTTCCCCTTTTTTCTTTGAGAATTTATATAATTTCTGAAGATTCTGCAAATCCTAATTTTTTTCGAGAGAATCGTAAGGTCTCCTTGGAAGAGTAAATATTTCTAAAATGTGCAGGATTTTTCTGTTATTATCAATTATAGGTGAATTTTGTTAGATATGGATAATCTGTAAGAAGAATTGTTAATTTAATGTTTGTCTCATAATAATTTTTTTAAGTTTCAAGGAATTATTCATATTGTGACTTTTTTAAAATCGTGCATTCTTACAAATTTCTTCATCTGTTTGTATGTTTTTAAGTTCTTGTCTTTATTGTAAACAGTTACAGTTATTTTTTCTCCAATGCTGGAGGTTTACAAATCCAACGAATTTACTCAATTTAAAAAATATATTTTTTAAAACAATTTTTGATTCAATAAAACCTTCGGAAATTTTTAATTTTTCTAGAGTGTAATTTTCTGTAGGAAGTGCTCCTCATATTCACAAAATCTCTGCTTCTCTTTCCGAATCTTAACTGGTTTTTGAAAATTTCCAAAGTTACTTTTTCGTCACAACAGTTCCATCAGGGATTGAAATAAAATAACAGTTCAATAGAGGCTTCATTCTTTTTCTGGTGCAGCAATGTTTCCACAGGGTCCAAATCTAGATGCTGCTGCAAAAAAAGCAGCTAGCGCCCTTTCAAATGTGAATATCTCATATGCAGGCCCGCGGATGGCTCAAATTTTGGGAGGTAAGTTCTTTAATACTAAAATTTGGGAGCTAAATATCTATGGCTTCTGCGGGCTGCATACGAACTTTTAAGTAAGAATCATGTCCTATGAGGGCAATGCAAATTTGAACTTTTGATTGATGTTTGTACTCATTCCAACTTCCCTCAAACAGATAAGAAACTAGGTGGGCAACAATCACTTGCTATTATAGGCCATCGTGGTTCTGGCAAGAACAAAGTTATTATCACTGGAGATGCTCCTAACACAAGACCTTCTGTTATGGAAAATACCATAAAATCTTTGGCGCAAGCTGGAGAGAATGGTGCCGATTTTGTTGAATTTGATGTACAGGTAAGTCTTTCCTGTCTTTCTGTGGTGTACTATGTTGTTTTTGACCTGTCACTTTGTTTGAGGTTTTTCTTGTTTGCCCAAATGTATTGAATATAGATTCTGTCTTGTGATATTTTCATAAATTAAATTTGTTACAGGTGACTAAAGACGGCCATGCTGTAATCTTCCATGACGACCACATCATAATAGACAACAAGGTCCATTGCTTTCCATTTTTTTTCTATTCCATACAGATTATGTATTTGTTAAAAGGTCTCTCATGGTCTGAAGATTTTATATTTATATAAGTGTTAATGGGTTTCAAATTACTCAAGGGTCAGTATCCGGTACTGGTAGTATAGGTTGATGATTGATCCACCTAGCAGGAGTAGGGACCTTGTGGAACTTGGCCAACTCTTTTGTGTCTAGAACATTCTAACTTTTTCTTTGTTATTATCCTTGTTTCAGGGATTACATTGTGCGAGGCGCATTGGAGACCTTGGACTCCGACAAATATCGTTGTTTCTAGGCCATTCTAACTTTTTTCCTTTGCTTTTCAGGGCTTTTATATTGCAAGGCGTATTGAAGACCTTACTCTTGAAGAGTATCTTTCCTTAGGGTTTCAAGCTGATGGTCTAGAGGTCAGCTCCTTTTAGATGTTTGAGGTTTGTGGGCGAAATTAAGTTTTGGTAATGCAAACATTCTGATAAATGTTGGTTTCTTGTTGCTTAGATCCAACAGCCTCTAGTTAGAAAAGCGTCAGATGGCAGTATCTGTAGATGGATTGTAAATGTGGAAGACTGCTTATGCACTCTTAAGGATGCATTTGAGAAAATTCCTCTTTCTGTTGGATTCAACATAGAGTTGAAATTCGATGACGAAGCTGAGGTTCCTCAATCAGATCTCCAAAGGGTGATTTCTGTAGTTCTAAGGGTAGGGTGATCTTTGCATGTCTGTATAGGCCATTTGCCTCTTGTTCTTACTTTATGCTTTTAACCCCAAGTTTTTTTTTAGGAAGTGGAAATGTATGGGAAAGGCAGAAAAGTATTCTATTCTAGCTTTCACCCAGATGCAGCTGATTTAGTGCGAAAAATGCAAGCAGAATTCCCCGTAAGCACCTTTGAATTTTTAGTCTATGATTTCTACCTGATGTAGCATGAAGCAGGGAGAGTTTGGTTTAGTGGTTCTTTCTATGCAAGTCTCACCTCACATGACGATTCTAATTAGAGAATGTCTACCCCAGCTTACACTCTGATGCTTGTGTGACTAGGTTCTCTTCTTAACAGACGGTGGAACTTATATGTACAAGGACGAAAGGAGAAATTCAATTGAAAGTGCAATCCATGTTTGCCTTCAATGTATGTTTCTTTTTCAAAATCAATTCAGTTCATGTGAGTTAATCAACAAATTTAATTTTGACAATTAGAATGCAAAGTCCACAGAAAAAGACCAAAAGGGGGCTTTGGCTATGCACTCGCTTTGTTATGGATGTGTACCACATTGGCGAGAGATGGCCTTGTAAAGGAGGTAATGAGCTGAGTGGTTTGCTTTTTCCTCTGCAGGTGGACTGCAAGGAATAGTGAGTGAAGTAAAAGCAATTTTAGAGAATCCTGGATTAGTATCTAAAGTTAAGGACGCCGGTTTATGCCTTCTCACTTATGGTGAACTCAAGTAAGTATAAATCGCAATGCTTTTTATTTTTTGGTTTTTTCACTGCTTAGTCATCAATACTAGCTTTCAATTTTACTTTCCTTTTTGCTTCGTTACCGAAGCTGTTAACTGCTGCGGTGCGTACACAGCAACTATGTTGAAGCACTGCAAAAGCAAAAAGAAGTGAATGTTGATGGAGTGATAGTGGATCATGTGTTGGAGATGGTTACAGCGGCTCGGAATGACACTACCCTGTCTTTAACATCATCATCCTCCGATAAAATGCCTTCCAGGGATCTTTCCTGCATCCTCAAAGCAGCTGCTTAGACTAGGATTCCAGACACTAAATTATTTTCTTTCACTAATCTAATGTCATTGAATCATCTCTATTTTCGTCATAGATTAACCTGTAATTGGGCCCTGTATCTCACAAAACAAACAAAAGTTAATTTAATCCTAGTAATGGTGGTCACAGCTGGTGGGTGTACCTGGTACCAGCTAGAAACTTAAACTGGACCACTCACCCAGCTCATTATGTAGCACGGCTTATTTAATAGTACACTTGGACTCTGTCAGTTATTTGGCCTTTTCATTTTTTGAGTCTTGAAAGCATTGTTACATGGGGTACAGGGACAAGTTACATCACTTATAAAATAGGGTACAACAGAATATGGGTAAATGCACTTCAAAATTCAGGGCACTAGACTATATGGATACGTATAACTATTGTTTTTAAATACAGAGAACAAAACATGTGGGCACGGGAAAGGAGGTCTCACCTTTCAGGGAATAAAAAATATATATATTTTTTAATAAAATGAAGATATATTACAAAATAGGAATTTAAATTTAGAGAACAAGGATCTGATGTGGGCAGAGCCATAATAAGAGAGAAGAAATAAACTCACTAGGGTTTAGGAAACTCGTTAGGAAAATATTCTTTAAGAGTAAAGTAAGTATGTTGAAATTTAGAATAATGATATTCAAATTAGTTGTAAAATGTTAAATACAGATAACGAAACATGTGGGCACGGGAAAGGAGGTCTCACCTTTAAGGGAATAAATAAAAATATATATATTTTTAATAAAATGAAGATATATTACAAAATAGGAATTTAAATTTAGAGAACAAAGATTTAATGTGGGCAAAGCCATAATAAGAGATAGAAGAAAGAAACTCACTAGGGTTTAAGAAACTTGCTAGGAAAATATTCTCTAAAGCATGTCGAAATTCAGAACAATAATATTCAAATTAGTTGTAAAACAAGGTGTCACACAAATCAAAGTCTTTAGGGAGGTCAAAAAAAACTTTAATAGACACATTCATAAATATAAACTAAATCAACTACGACATCATTTTAAAAGTAAATTAGGAAGTTGAAAAGTCTTTATAGAAGGTAAAGAGCTCAAATTAGACACATTCTAATGTATGTTTTCTTTGATGCCCCAAATTCATTAGACAATTGTTACAAATGTTGATTGTAGGATTGTGAACAAAATAGGTGACATCAAAGACATAGACCATGATTAAATAGTTACTTTCACCAATATTCTTTTTAAATCCTAACTCACTCTTTTCAAGAGTAGTTAAAATGGCTATAGCTTCCATAAGTTCGTTGGTTATCATCTTCCATAGCCATAGAGAAAAAGAAACATGAAGACCCATCTTCAACTTGTGCAATCCTCCAAGATTTACATTACTTAGGTTGTCTTTAGAAGAATAATCAATGCTTAATTTAATAAAATCCATATGAGGAGGGATCTAATTGTCAAATATGTTCACATATTTTGAACCCCAAGGAGTATAGAGAGCAATGAGAGAAAACATTAGTGGCCATAGTTAAGGAGACAATTTTTTTTTATGAAAGAGAGATTGATAATCAATGACATTGTACTTGGCAAAAACATTTTATTTCTATGATTATAAGACCTACCAAGTTTGAGAACTTAGGCCTTGATAACCTTGGAAAATATGTTGATTTTGTTCTAATTAGGCCTACAAAAGATGAAGATCATGTTAAACTCCCAAGCTACTTTGAGGATAACAACATTGAAGAGGACAACCCACATTGCTGCAAAAATAAGGCTAGAAGGAAATTTGAAGAGTAGGTTGACCCTAAGTCTACCACCATTGTAGCTAAATAACATTAACAAAGGGAAATTGAAAAAATAGGTAATTCACATATTTGTCCTCTTTATCGCATAAGACACATTCAAAAGGGTTGCAAAACTCATTTTAATATTATCCCAAGTGAGGCATTTGTTGAAATAAATTGTGTTGTAGTTAGACCAATTGAACCTTAGCTCAACATTTTATTCCACCAAGGAAAATCAGTTTCAATTCCAGTGTTCCTAACGAGGTGATTATATCCTTAGTTACAATGTAAAGTCATTTTGGCTCATCGCCGAAATTAGTTTCAATTCTAGTGTTCCTAAAGAGGTGAGTATATCCTTAGTCACA
Organism: Sequoiadendron giganteum; assembly: GCA_007115665.2. Classification (NCBI taxonomy): domain Eukaryota; kingdom Viridiplantae; phylum Streptophyta; class Pinopsida; order Cupressales; family Cupressaceae; genus Sequoiadendron; species Sequoiadendron giganteum. The sequence goes on along the minus strand of VCHN02000014.1, from coordinate 155,167,361 downwards.
ATGTAAAGTCATTTTGGCTCATCACCTCGAGCTAAGACATCCTCATTTTCTAGTGAAAAATAAGCCCTAGCACAAAAAATAGAAAACTAGTGTTTCTCTCCTAAGAGTTCTACCTTTAGGCCAACAACTTGAGAGATTCCAACTTAATTATAAGACCTATCCATGTAAGGGGTGGCTTTCAAATCAACAACAAAGGACCAACTAGTATCCTTAAAAACCTAACTCAAAGGTTAAAGATTAGGAAGATAAGAAAGAAGTAAAGAATAGAGATATCAAACATCTTCCCAAATATGTCATGCTTATTTATAATAATAAAAATCTTCCTTAATAATAATTCTTCATTTAATAGTATTATAAACAGTTTTCCCTGTACTGATCAAATGCATTCTTGAGATATCATAACCAACCACTCCACCAACATACTTGTAGTTAAGAATTTTCCCCCAAAGTTGGTTAGGATTCTTGCACCATCTCCAAAAGAGTTTATCTATCAATGCTTGGCTACTAAGGATTGCATGCCTAAAGATCCAATCCACCACTCTTCTTTAGCATACAAACTTGTCCCCATTTAACCAAACTTTATTTATTATTTTTTGAAACACCAAGCCATAACAATTTCTTGGATAAGGAATTAGTTCCTTAAGGATGAATTTAGGGGTAGTTAAAATAAGAAACATATAGATTAGTAGAGCCTAAAGGATAAAGTTCGAAAGAGTCAAATGACCTACTAAAGATAACTAATGAAAAGTCTAAAGTCTAACTCTTAATTTAAATTTATCAATGATTTTCCTCCATTAATCCATGTTACAATTGGAGATAGATAGATGGACATTAAGGTGATCAAGAGGAAGTTGACCAATTCTAAGTTATAGAATGAGAACAATTCTTTGTTGAATAATTAAAGGGGTGTTAAAAATATTACGGATTTATCTTCATTAATATGTCGACCAAAAGTAACCAAGTATACATCCAAAGCTTTTCGAAGATTGACAGTTTCCTAGATTTTAGCAACTTCAAGTGAGGTAGTATCACCCACAAATTACAAGTGAGCGTGAGGAGCTGTGTCACTCACAACAACCCAACAATTAAGACAATCATTACTTTTATAATTTTATAATAATATATCCAACCCTTCAACCATAATGATGAAAATACAAGATAACAAAGGATCTCCTTGGCACAACCCTCTAAAGGAAAATAACATAAAGGAGTGAGTTCCATTAATTAAGATAGAAAAAGAGGGAGTTTCATGTAGCTTATCATCTAATCAAACCATTTTGAACTTAATCCAAAAGAAAAAAAATATATATATTGAAAAAATATCATGTGGTTCTATCATAAAATTTGGACAAATCAAGCTTAATAAATATGCATGTATCCTTCTAGCAAGGCATAACATGTATAATCTCATTAGCAATAATGATCCATTCAAGAATTTGACAGCCCTAAATAAATCTTTCCCACTCAAAAGAAATAAGAGAACCAAAATCTCTAGTTCCTATCAACATAGATGATCTTAGTAATTATCTTATAAGTGACATTATGCAGTGCTATAGAATGGAAAACTTCAAAAAACGTGCAACACACTTTCTTGGGAATCAAAGGTTGTAGTGAAATTATTTACACAAGAGATGAATATAAAATATATATATATATATATATATATATATGTAAATACATAATAGTAGTCCACTTCGAGGGGAAACCTCTAAAATTTATGCAAGAAGAATAGAATTTGTAAAATACAATGGTTAACAATTTCTCACTACCTCATGAAAGGTCAAAAATTGCATACCCTACAATTTTGAAAATGCAAGTTGTCCTAACTCTAGTAGCTACCTCATGTAGCATTTTTTAGGGTACTCGTAGTAAAAAAACCTAGCCTATCTCCTTCACTAATTACCAAAATGTTATCATATTTTGTTATATATTATTTTTATTGAGTTGGTTGACTTTATTTGTGGCATTTTTGTAGGATGACAACATGAGCATGTAGAAATCTACATGAATGCGTTAGCATCCTACAAATTTTTAAAATTTAAGTCATTTTTTGCACACTAAGGTAGTTGCTAATATTTTCAGAAAATGGATGGAAGGTGGGACCACACGTTGCAGAGGGAAAAAAAAAAGGAATTTTCCTGTTTTTCAAAATCTGCTCTTCCCAAGGGCCCTCCTCAGGTTTCTCACCCACCTCATCCCGTGGCTCCTAGTTCTTCTTGGGTCTCCCATGTTCCTCTTCTCGAGGACCTTGGCTTCTCTAGGTCTTTCCGTCTGAACAGTGTTAGGTTTCCTCCTCGCCCGTCTCCGGCTGTTGGTCCTACTCGTTTCAGACGTTCTGGTTTTGTCTTTGCTAGCTCTCTTGATGGTTTCGTTAAAGGCTCTCTTTGTTCTGTCTTTAGGAATGGGAAGTGGGTGCCAGATTCTTCTTCTTTGCCTGCTCACCGGAAGAAATCTCCCATTAGGGATTCACAACCTATTTTATAACTGTGAATCATCCTCTCCCTCCCTCTCCACTCGCTCGTGGGCTGATGTTGCGGCTGGGCGGTCTTCGTCACTCTCTTCTTCTGTTCCTCCCTCCATTCCTGTTCCTGCTACTTTTCCGAATTTCATTCCCATTCCTTGTTCTAATCCTTCTGCTCCTAATCCTCTCATGTTTCCTAACACCATTGTTCTTCCTGTGCAAAGAGGCATTTTGAAAATGCTAGGTTCTAAGTTGTTGGCTCCTCCTCCGATTGTGTCTGGTAGTGCCAGTAAGCCTAGCTGTATCCATTGCCCTCCTGTTCGCCCAACTGCTCATGCTCACTCTAGTAAGTCCCGAAATTCAAAGGGGAAATCATTGAAGAAATGCTCATCTCGGGTTGGGGTCACGTTGCCTCACTCCATGCTCGATCCGCAAATTTCGAATCTAAAGGATTTTGCATTGTTTGGTAAGTTTTGGAACTTTCTTCCAGATCTCGGTATTCTGCAATCATGGGTGTTTAATTCTTGGGTTGGCTCCAATCAAGTCTTTTATTTAGATAAAGGAGAAGGTTTTTTTGTGGTTATTTTCTTTGATAAAGATTCTAGAAATGTTGTTTTTCGTAAAAAACTTGGATGTTGGAGGGCAATGGCCTCTTTACAACATTATGGACTCTGAATTTTAACCCTAATCGGGTCAAGCTGAAATTTATCCCTTTTTGGGTTCAACTTTAGGGTTTACCCTTGGAATATAGAGAATCGGGTATCATAGAGATTCTTGGTAACAAACTGGGTATTTTCATGAATCAAGATTTGGGTTTTTTCTGAAATCCTTCTTTACCAGTTAGGCTTTCGGTGTTAATGGATGTTTCAAAAAAAATGCCTTCAAGTGTTCAAATTAAAACAGTGCATGGTTCTTGGGATCAACAGGTAGTCTTGGAAGATCCCAAGCTTTTCTACTTCTTATGTCACCTACCTCTTCATCCTTTTAAGAAATGCCAATCGGTTGATGGTGTGTTCTTTGGCTGTAAATCAAATCCAGTAAATTTTGAAGCTCCGATAGTTTTGGCTGCTATGATTCCCTTCTGTCAAAATTATAGGATCTCTGATATTTCCTTTCTTGGAAATATTTTTGATCTCTGCTTCAAATGGTCCTCCCTTGTTGTTTCAAAAAGATCAGGTGTTTTTGCCTCATCTTCTCAATCAGGCCTTGTTTCTCTCCTGCAAAATAAGTTAGAGATTTTTTCAGGTTGCTTCTGATCATAAAGAGGTAGCTTTATCGTCTCAGTTTTTTGTTTCTTCTAAAGCTTCCCTCTCAGGAGGTGTTTTCTACAAGAAACCTTTGTGCCAATCTCTTTTCAAGCAGGTTGTTTTTTTTGGTCCTCTTGAATGGGTTTCTTCTCTGCACTCTCCAATAAAGATCTTTCTTTATTCACTAAATATTCTATCTCCACAAATAAATTTCAATTGCTTTCTTCAAGCAAATCAATGTGCTTTGATGTTAACTTTGGGTGTAACAAATAATTGTGATAGCAATCTGAACATCTTAGATCAAAGTGATTTTTCCAGTCCTCAGAACTCTTCATCTTTAGTAAACCAAAACTTTATTCATGATGCTTTGCCATCAAAACAAGATTTGGTGAAGTTTGTGGATCAGTCTCTAGTCTCTATAGGTGAGAAAATTATTGAGGACATTGCTTCAAATGTATTTGGTGAAGAACCTCTTAGGGAGGATTTTTGTTCTATTTCTTAAACAAATTTCTCCCCTCCAAATAATACAAAGTCTCCCGCAAAGAGAGGAAGGAAGTATTTAGCCACGAAGCTTCAAGAAGAAATATCAACAAGAATTCAATCCACCCTATATGTTAGTCTAGGTAATTCTTCAAAACAAAAAAGGTCAAGGAGAGCTTGTTGCTTTCCCAAGTCACAATGAAACTTATCTCCTGGAATGTCAGAGGTTTAAATGCCTCTGAAAAAAATTCCCAAGTGAAGCATCAACTAGATGTCTCAGGGGCTGATATCATAGTTTTACAAGAAACAAAAACTTTTGATGAGTCTTTTTTACTGATCAAGAAAAAATGGCATAGTTGGAGAGCATCTCATTCACCTTCTCAAGGTGCTTCGGGAGGTCTAATAACTCTCTGGAATACTAAGACAATTAGTATCTCTAATATTTCTTTCCATCATAACCGGCAGTTAATGCATGTTACTCATTTTGACCTTTCATTTTGGCTTCTGAATGTTTACGATCCAACTAGCACTTCAAACAAAAAACTTTTATGGGGTTCTCTGAAGTCAAAAATTGATTTGATAGGTCAAGATAAATGTGTTCTAGCCGGTGATTTTAATGCTATTGCTAATGATATGAAAAAAAAAGGAGGAATAAGTCCTCCCAAAGTTGTAATGTCTGACTTTGCATCATTCATTCAAGATAATTCTTTGAGGGATGTAATCCCATTAAATGGTATTTTCACTTAGACCAACATAAGGAAAAATTTCTTGCAAATTGCATAAAGATTAGATAGATTCTTGATCTCTTCAAAATTGGATCGGTTCACAACATTCTTTCTCTCCAAAAATTTTACCCTTGGTAGTTTCTGATCAATTTGCTATCTCCCTGCTTATCTCTGGCAATTCAATCAAATCAAAGTCTCATTCATCTTTTAAATTTGAGTCTATGTGGCTTAGACATCCAAATCTAATTAATTATGTAAAACAATGGTGGCAATCTGCTCCTTTTGTGCAAGGGTCAAAAATGTTTCAATTAAGCAAAAATTTGGATCATGTCAAGAAGAATCTAAAATCTTGGAACCAATTAATTTTTAAAAACATTTTCTCTCAGAAAGATTTGGTGTATAAAAAACTAGTTGAAATCAATGAGAAAATCATCTTAAATGGGCTAGATAACACCACTTTTGAAGAACAAAGGAAATTGCAATTGGATTGGAAAGAATTATTCTCGTGAGGCGATATATTGGAGGCAGAAATCTCGAGAATTGTGATTGAAAGATGGTGATAAAAACACCATTTTTTTTCACCTTTTAGCCCAAGCCAAAAATCTAAAGCCTCAATTTTCTCAATTCAAGATAGAGTTTCAAGGTCTACCCTTGTTAATGAGAAAGATATTCAGGATGAAGCAATCAATTTCTTCTCTAATGTTTTAACTAAGGTTGATAATAACAATGTGAACTTAGTTGTTGAAAGAGAGGATCTTTTACAACATATTCCCTCTTTGGTCTCTTCTGAAGACAATATTAAGTTGCTTGCCCCTTTCTCTCTTCAAGAGATTAAAGAAGTTGTTTTTTCAATGTCTCCAGATAAGGCTCTAGGACCAGATGGATTCACAACCATTTTTTATCAAAAATGTTGGGATTTGATTGGATTCGATATCTTAATTGCCTTGGAAGAGTTGAGAAAATCTAGTGGTATGTTAAAAAAATTCAATGTCACAAATATAGCCATCATACCAAAAATCTTGGCACCTAAATCATTCTCAGATTTTAGGCCTATTTCACTTTGCAATACAATTTATAAAATCTTCACAAAAGCAATTTATGTCCGTCTTCATCCTCTCATTTACTCAATTATCTTTGAGGAGCAAGGAGGTTTTTTTCCAAGTAGAGAAACCCCAAAAGGAGCAATGGTGGCCCATGAAACTTTGCACATGATAGCTTTAAATAAATTATCAGCCATGGTAATTAAACTTGATATGCAAAAATCATATGATAGGGTTGATTGGTGCTTTCTAGAACAAGTTCTATTGAAGTTCAATTTATCCCCTAAATGGTGTAAATGGATAATGGCTTGCATTTCAGGAGCAAGGTTTTATGTGTTACTAAATGGCTCATTTGTGGGGTTTTTTAATTCCTCTCAAGGTGTTCACCAAGGTGATCCTTTATCTCCATTTTTATTTATCATTTTGGCTGAAGCTTTGAGTAGATCGTTTAAATCAGAAAATTCTCAAGGGAAGATTAAAGGTGTTATATTTCCAAATGCTAATATATTTGTAACTCACTCCTTATTTGCTAATGATACATTGCTTTTTGGTAAAGCTGATCTTTTAGAAGCTAAACATATAAAAATTCTTCTAGATAAATACATGTGTCTCAGGTCAAAAGGTAAATGAAGAAAAATCTAATATTTATTTGTTTAACACCAAAACTTCAACTGAAAAATCCATTTTTGAGCTATTCGGGTTCAGTCATGATCAAGCTGCCTAGTAAATATCTAGGAATTCCATTCTTTTCAGGTGAGAATAGGGTTTCTTATTGGATCAAAATTATTCAAAGTATCCAATCAAAGTTTCTCTCATGGAAAGGAAGATGGCTCTCCCTGGCAGGAAAAATCCTATTGGTCAAATCAATGCTCTCTTCTATTCCAAATTACTTTATGTCAGTTTTGAAAGCATCCAAGTCTATCTTATCTCAAATCCATAAATTAATCAGAAAATTCTTGTGGTTTGGCAATGTTGATATTAAAAAGAAGATTCCTCTAATCTCTATGGAGGCTATGTGTATGAATAAACTAAAAGGAGGTGCATGCCTTCAGAATCTTAATGATAGAAATTTGGCCTTAGGAGCTAAAATGGTTTGGCGTTTGTACACAAATCCTTCATTAAAATGGTGTCATCTAATGCAAAATAAATACTTGGATAGCCAGAGTCCATCAAGAATCTTCACTGTCTCAAACCCTCCTTCAGGCTCTATAATGTGGAATTTTCTTTTGACCTGTAGGAAATTAATCCTTCCTCACTTATCATGGGAAACTAATGATGGCAAACAAGCACTTTTTTGGGACGACTCATGGAATGGGTTTAAGAAACTAAATTGTTGTAATTTAGATTCTTCAATAGCTTTCTTGTCTCAAAAATTTGGTATATATGTATATCAATACTTTGACAATGTGGAGATTTTATCAGGAAATGTCAATTGAAAATATTTCTCTAAGGAACCAATCGACAATAATCATAAGGCTATCATTGCTTCAATTTTGAGGGAAATAATAGTCTATGTCTCCTCTTGTTCGGACAGGTTAATCTGGACAAAAGCTCAAAATGGTAGCTATTAAGTCAAAGAAGGTTATCTCTCCCTCTCTAAATCTGATTCTCAAAACCAAACACATAGAGCATATAAATTTTGTTGGAACTCAAAAACATTACCTAAAGCAGGTTGTTTTGCTTGGTTAGCAATCCATAACAAAATCTTAACAAGTAAAAAATTATCAAGAATGAAAATTTATGCTCCCTTCAAATGTGTCCTATGTGATCAAGTGCTAGAAGATGTCAATCACCTTTTTCTTTCTTGTTCAGTAGCACAAAGTTGTTGGCAATTTGTTTTGTCAAGGTTAAAGTTGCAGATAGCTCTACCAAATACTATTTGGGATTTATTTTCTAGTTGGCCCAAACTTTATCAATCATCCTTTTATGCCTGCATTTGGGAAGTGATTCCTGCTTCAATTTTATGGTCTATCTGGTGGGCAAGAAATAAATGCATTTTTAGGAAAGAAAAACAGAGTGTTGAACACATACTGATTTCTTTGGAAAAATCAATTTCAGAAATGGTAAATGCATATGTAGCCAAAAACAAACATACAGGTTCATCTTTCTCAGACTGGGACTCTAAAATTCTTTCAGCTTGGCCCCTTTTAATTCTTCCTTTCAAAGGAAGCCTTCACAGTTTCACTAAAAAAATGATAGATCTAAGGTTGTTTGGCTAACACCACCCTTGGGAACCTTCAAATTAAATTTTGATGGTGCTTCAAGAGGAAATCCAGGAATTCCAGGGGCTGGAGTAGTAATAAGAGATTATAAAGGTATAGTCCTATGTGCCAAATCCATAAAATTGATAAGTGGAACAAATAATGAAGCTAAAGCACAGGCTTTACTAAATGGGTTGAGAATGGCTCTAGATTTTAAAATCTCAAACTTGCAGATTGAAGCGGATTCTCTTATTCTAATCAATACCTGTAGGGAAAGAAAATCCCAAAATTGGAAATTAGCTTACATAGTAAAGCAAATTTTGAAGTTGTTAGAAAATTTGTCACATTACAATTTATTGCATATTTATAGAGAAGGAAATATGGTGGCAGATTATTTAGCCAACTTGGGTTGTGATCAAATTGAAAAAGAAGTAGTTCACATTGTTAAACTTGGGAAAATTGATATTGAGTTGGAAAGAATAATTTCAAAAGAAGAAACGGGTTTCTGAGCAAAAGAATTGTTTCCAGAAGGATTAATAATTTATAGTTGGGATTGTCATCCATGGAGGTGCTAGTTTAAAAGCTTACATGTGCTTTTCAATGTAATTCAATTTTTCAACTAGCATATTTATTGTTGATAATTTCATTTGTATCTTATTAATCATTATTTACTCATGTGGCAATAAAGACATAGCCAATGATGGTTGCTGATGTTGGTTGTTGTGATCACATGATACACCATTATCAAATTTTTGGGATATGGTATTTTTGAGTATTTTTGCTTCAAGATGTACAAAGCTGAGATCAAAAGGTTTTTTCTCTGTTGTCTTGGCTTGCATATCACATAGAAATCATTGGTTAAAGTGTTTCCTGAAGGGAGACTGATCATGAAGTATGAAATTGTACAGCATAAATATTTGCTGACATGCTTAGATAGAGATTGTATCTATCATGGATTTCTCAAATCAATTTATCAGGTATTGGTATTTAAAACTTGACAAAAAAAATATTGTTGGCACATTTAAGGTGTCATGCAGCATAGAGATTACATCACATGGTTCAATTTAGAAAATTATCCGTACCAAGTTGGGAGGTAAGGTTGCTTCGCTACCTTTCATATGATGTCAAATGAATTTATGAAATTTATTAAACACGATTGGTACAATGTGTTAAGTCTTTCCAAGGTAATTTGTTATTATAGTAAGGACAAATCTTAAGGAGAAGGCAACCTTCTGCTTATATATATGGATAGATTTGTCATTTAATCTCCATCAAGCAGGTTAAGTTGGTTTTAGTAATCTTTTCTTTAATCAAAGATTGTGCGATTGGCTGGCATACAAAGGTCTGAACATGTAGCATAATAGATTATCTTCCACATAATTTGAGAATGTGGCTCCTTGTACAAAGATGGGAGTGCCCGATTACTGGTAAGCTTGAAATGCAACACCTATAAATTATTTTCAAGTTTCATTGTCCTTGTGATTTTAAATGCTTCAAATGCATAATTGGAAGCAAGGTTCCTCATCCTAAATCAAGAAGATTGATTTTTCCATCAAATGTTCTTTCCATATTTTTATCTAATATCATGGATATATTACAGTGTTTGGATTCAATTAGTGCCATTGCAGATAAAATGGTAAATGACATATTTCTAGAAAATGAGGTTCTACTTACCACTGCACAAAAATATGTATTCTCGTGTGGAGAAGGTTATGTGGATGGTATTTTCCCTCCTCGTTTTTTACCTCACAACAAAGCAGTTGTTAGTGCTTATGATGCTTTAAAAACGTCTTTAGAATTTTCTGACCCCAGTCATTTGAATAAAGCATTAACAAGATACTCTCACCATTTGGAAACAACATATCATTACATCTATTTTCTTCTTCATCATAATTGTTATCATGCAGTGCCTCCATTGCAGATAATTCCAAGGTCTATGTAATCTCCAGCTCAAGAAGGTAACCAGATTGTGGTTCAACCGCAGTCACATGGTGGAAACAACATGAGACTTGCCAATGCTAATATACCGGATATGAACATTGTCGTGAACTCTCAGCTGGAGGAAGATGAAAATGAAGAACAAGGTGACAATTTGAACTAATTCATGCAGATGGAGTAAAAGGAAATGAAGACTAAAAGGTTTTTGAAGGTTCTACAGATTATGTAATAGTTTGTAGGCTTTCAGGACTTGTTAATTTGTAACAGATATAATCTTTTGGATTATAATCTCGGACAACTATATCTAGAAAAGTCTGTAAATAGTCTACTCTTTGTAATCTGAACAAATCCTATTGTTCAATATTTTATTTTATGGGCTACAATCAGAGGTTTTCTCACTGGCTCTTAACTCCCGGTATGCCCCTTGAGCCAAAAAATGTAAAATTTATAAATATCTAATATATAAATATATAGTGGCTCGCCACTTTTACCAAAAAAAAAGAAAGGTAGTTGCTAATGCCTATTATAACACTTACATATCACCAAACCACTTCTACAACCTCATTTTACAAAAAAAAATAATTAAAAAATAAATCTAATTATTATTATCTTTTGGTTATTCCTCCATGACTATGACTTCTCTTAGGTAAATTCTATTGAGCATTTTGATGTCACTTTCAATATTTGACCTCCTATGTTACTCTCACTTGGTGGTATAATCTCCCTCTTGTAGATAGCTAGTTTATTATTTAATTTTTGGAAATAATACATAGAACTGCAACTTCATCTCTATTTACTCTTCGTATCTACATGATAATGTTCACTCCTTCCTTCTTCTAGTGATCATTTTAATTTTATTTTTCTTATAGATCTTATTTCTTTCTAATCCCTTAATCTTGTCTTTTTTATCATTGGAAAAATATATTGGTGACTATTTGGTGCAATCATGGCCAAAGGGTTCAATGAAGGATTATTCAACCATGTAACCAAAGAAATAACTCACAACAACTTGATGGAATAACAAATAAGGGAGCTCGCTGCAAGGGCGCTACAACTTGATGGAAGGATGCTCTCTCAGACCACCTCACAGTGGGTTCTCCTCCTTCGGGATTTTCTTCTGTGGAGGTTGACCCTTTTGTGCCTTCTCAGGAACATGTTACTACTCCTCTTCCGACTATCCCTACCGTGGAACCACAATTGGTTCGTTCTTTTGACGTTGTTATGACTGTGCCTGCCTAAACTTCGTTAAATGCCTCTACTGGCCCTTTGACAATTCTTGTCTCCTCCCCTACGTTGTCGTCTCCCTTGCTGAGGGGTTGCTCTTTGTCCTTTGTGGCTTATGTGGATCTGCTTCTCTTGCCTTTCTTGGTGGACTTGGATACTGAGTCTTCTCGATCTTTGGTGTCGAGGAAGAAAAAGGGACTCCCTCGATCTGTCGCTCCTTCATGACCTAGGGTTAAGGGTGTCAGTTTAGTCCCCTCAGATTTTGGAGTTTTATCCTAGTCAGTGGTTTGACGGTTGTTTTTCAGCTGTTTCTATGTTTGTTTTGTCCTCTCCTAGTTCATTCCCGGTTCGAACTAGCTCTTTTTTTGGCCCTTTGGGCTCTCTGTATAAAGGGTAAAACACCCTGTAAATTCTACTTATTTTATCGAAAAAAAAATAAGGGATCTTTATTTCATTATAGTCACAAGAACATTACAATATGTCACAATGGGCTTCTATCATGTTAGGCCTCAACCGTTTGATTATAATGTGTAAATTACACAATTCAAAGGATATTGTAATATAATGATATACCCAAATTCATCCTACTTTATTCACTACCTTATGATGTTCTTCAAGGGTGTTGTGTGTGTGCATCTTCTCCCAATCATAGGAATGATTGATTCTACCAACAAGATGGTAAAATCTTAATGTCATGTGAAATATTTGATTAGATAGATGTATAGTTGAATCTCCCAAATTGAATGTAGTGATAATAGATATTCATGCAATGCATACCATAATCAATCCTAGATCTAATGTACCTTGCTATGTATTCCTTTGTTGACAAAAACTTTGGAGATTTTTTCCAGGACATGAACAATGAGTTGGCTATAAGCCTATTTGGATCGATAAAGTTCAGAGATAATGGACACCTTTTTGATAAGTAGAGACTTCTAAAAGTTTAATGTTAATAGGGGAAATACATAGTCACAACACTAGTTATAGACCATCAATATTCACCGTAGGAAGAATGTAAAGTCACAAGACAAATCCAATAGAGGCTAAAATACATAAGTACTATAAGGGATACATTCATAATGTATATCTAAGTATATAACATGTAAGAATATAAAGAAAAGAGAGAAAGATATAGGAAGAAAAAATGAGAAAAGTAGTAAGGAACAAAGGAAATGTATTGAAATCTTAATATTGTATATTAGAATGAATAATGAATATAAGTTGATATTTATATGAGAAAATATGATGAATTATATATTAAAGTTTACTTAATTTTGAATGATTAATGTCCTATTTTTGATCTTGTAGCAACCTAGTTTAGAATACCACAATGCATCTAATCTTTATCCTATTGTATCTACCAAGGTATAAATATTTACAATACCCAAGGCTTAAAAATTTAGTCTATGTTCCCTCTTTTTCTTTCCATCATTTGATTCCATTGTAGGAACCTTTGTCAAACAATAGAGAAAGGTGATCCCACAATAGTGGTTTACACTTTTTGGCCAAACTTTACATTGAATTGAATTTTTTTATTAAATTTTCACTTTCGAGCACCTATAGCCACTAAACCATGAGGAATTTGAAGATGATGTAAACTAGTTATTTATTACATTTTTATGTAGATTCTATATATATATATATATAAATTTTTTTGAAATCAGATTGCATTTCTTTTTCCATCTCCTTCAAAAAGTAGTTTTTAACAGTAAACAACATTTTTAAAGAGTGATGTTCACTGCATACAACATAATTTTTTTCTATGAAGGATAAAATTATATATTTTTTGAATTTAGATTTGTAACTATGATATCTAGCACACTCATTTAGTTTCATAGTGTTTTATTGAATCTTTTTTCTTAATTAAATTTTGAAGTCAAACCAATTACAATTTAGATATAGGTGGACTGTATACAACACAAGGTTTTTTGTATGTATTGAAATTATTATTTTTTTGTTGGATCAAGCACAACAGTACCTAGTACAGACATATTTTTCATTTTTTTTTAATAATCTACTATTTTTCCACATGTGCAAAATAGAGAGTTTGATTTTCGGTAAAAACATACATTCACATGAAATAAAAAATAAATCTAATAATCAAATTGGCTATATTTAAAATTATACTTTTTGGGAAGCTTATAATAAGGACTACATACTTACAAAAAATAAATTTTAAATTGAATTCATTTGATCCCCCAAAAGGTAAATCAAAAGTAGCTTTTTATCAACATTTTGATAGGTGTAAAAGAGACTTTGTTATAGGTATGGCTTAAAACTAGCAAGGTTCTATCCAATGAGGTTTGATCTAAGGTGATTTGATCAAACCCTATTCAATTGTAATATTTTAAATGAAAATTTTCAAGGCTTAAATCATTATATTTTCTAAAAATATGTGATTTCAACAAAAATCAGGATGTCCCAAAAAGCGTAAACCATTATTGTGGTAGCACCCAGAATAGATCAAATCACAAAACTACCGATTATACAAATAAGGAAGCTACTTAGGAAGGTATCATAGATTTTAAAAATGATTTACTATAGATTCCCAAGGTCTTAGCCTCATGAGAGGGGGTTAGGCACCTAGGGGATGACAAGTGGAAATAAGGGATATAGAAGGGTCCCTTGAAAAGATGCAACCAATGTAAACATATCAAGGGTAAACCACATGGTAAGTATAAAAGGACTAATGAAATTCCAATTTATTTAATACCCATGGAAAAAGAAGAAAAAAAATAATTAAGATAATTTAGAGATAACATCAAATTATCAATAGAATTGAATGAAGAGGAAAAAAAACACAATAAATCCAAGAAAGATAGCACAAAATAATAGAAAAGGATAAGGAAAATGATGTTGAGTGTGCTAAAAGGGCTATGGTAGAAAGGAAGAAAGATAATATGAGCCCACATAGGTTAGAGGAATGGATTAAAAATGAGCATACCATAAGGGCGATAGCTAACCAAAAGATAATAGAAAAGGATAAGGTTGTAGAATCAATAATAAAAATAAATTATCAACACTTAAATGAAGCAACAATATGTCTCACTAAATTGGAAGAAAGTTGAAAAATACAAGGCATCTTAGATATCATGGGATGGAGGTCATAGTAGTATAGAGGCTCTGCCACTCCCAATAACATAGACACCACAACCTAAACTAAATCTATCCAATCTTAAAATAATAATAGATGAGAAATTTGAAGGAATTCTAACATCTCTAACAAAATTACAACCTTTAAAATTTGATACAAAATATTTGGACCAAATAGTGACCAAAAATGTGGAGAAAGTAAAGAATCAAGAATTAAAAATGTAGGCATACAAGTGATAATAGAATATGAAGATATCCTAGCTAATAAGAAAAGAACAAGACATTATAAAATAATATATCATTAATGAATCAAAATATATACCCTAAATTAAATTTTCCCTTCAAAATTGGTGCAACCCTCAAACTAGGATCCATCCCCTATGTCATCTAAATCATGAAATATTTGAATCTGAGATATATTTTAGCATTCAACTGAAAAAATAGATTCTCAACAATAAATTATACAAGACTATGATATATTACTAGGTAAATATTTCTTTGACATGCAAATGCCCAAAACAAAGGAAGAGACATGAAGTTAGTAAACCAAAAAAATGATAAAGGAAACAAACAAGTATCAAAACAACCAACTCAACACCACAAAAGGACTAAAGTAAACATAGTCAACGTGGAGCCACAAGTGAAACTTGTGATTATTGGAAAATACACCATACAAATGATATAGCATTTTATTTTGGAATCATTATGGAAGACAAAATGAACCATAATAGACCATTTTTTAATTTAATTTTATAAGTACCATGCTAAATAATGCCTTGAATTGGTATAAAAAGACATGTTCTTAACATAACATAGAATGGGTGGTAATCAAAGAATAATTCCTATCAAATTTTTAGTCACTAGAAATTCCCATAGAAAGTGTTAGCAAAATGAGAGACATGGAATAGTAAGAAGGATAATCCATTAATGACTATGATCGTAGATTCAAAGAGGTCTCTAGAAAACTAGAAGAACCATTAATGGAAAAACAGGATATCAAATGGTTCCTATTTGGAATACAAATGAAAATTAGAACATCATTAGATGGGAGACTATTTTGTACCTACTTAGAAGCAATGACATTGGCTTATTGCGTTAAGGCCCAAACATGGAGGAGAAAAGACACAATCATTAAGAATAAATGAAAAGAAGAACTATAATTAGAATTAGAACAACTAAAAATCAAGCATGAAATTCTAGCTAAAGGAGAAGCTAGTCAACCAAAAAATGAGCAAAAAAACATATGGTGTACTTATTAAAATAAATAAGGTCACTTGGGCATGTGCAGGATCATGATGGGCCAAAAAGTGGCAATAGGAAAAAGTAGCATTTTTCACTCGCCAAAAAACACGAAAAATCCTAAGTTGACTTTCTTTTGGGTTGGGTGTAAGTACATTGCTCCATAGCAATGCCCAAGCCTAAGTTTTACAAATCGGATATCCAATTTTTAAAAGTAAAAAAAATGGATATTTGATTTGGGGTTGGGCAATATTTGAAAACATTTAAAAATGTATTGTGGCGGTAAAATTTTGGTGCCACAAATTAAATATCCGATTTAAAACGATATCCAATTTGTGGCACACATAGACCCAAGAGTAGTTAGGAGGTGTAGGGTGGACAAGAGATAGAGAGAGAGAGAGA